>SJYX01000878.1:224488-247599 GCA_006410675.1 Oreotragus oreotragus
AAAAAAAAAAAATTGTGGTGCTGGAGAAGACTCTTGAGAGTCCCTTGGACTGCAAGGAGATCAAACCAGTCAATCCTAAAGGAAATCAACCTTGAATATTCATTGGAAGGACTGCTGCTGAAGCTGAAGCTCCAATACTGTGGCCACCTGATGTGAAGAGCTGACTCACTTGAAAAGACCCTGATGCTGGGAAAGACTGAAGGCAAAATGAGAAAGGGGCAGCAGAGAATGAGATGGTTACATAGAATCAGTGACTCAGTGGGCATGAATTTGACCAAACTCCAGGAGAGACTGGAAGACAGAAGAGCCTAGCACATTACAGTCCATGGGGTGGTGAAGAGTTAGACATGACTCAGCAACTGAACAACAACATCCAGAACAAATAACAAAGATGCATAGAGAATGGAGTTGTGGACACAGAGACGGGAAGAAGAGTGGGGGACAAACTGAGAAAGTAGCACTGACAGTATACCCTACCTTGTGTAAAAACACAAAGCTAGTTGAGCTGTTGTTTCGTTACTAAGTTGTGTCCGACTCTGCAACCCATGGACTGCAGCCTGCCAGGCTCCTCCTGTCAGTGGGTTTCCCAGGGGTTCCACTATGTACTTCTCCAGTGGATCTTCCTGACCCAGGGACTGAACCAGTGTCTCCTACATTGGCAGGAGGATTCTTTACCACTGAGCCATCAGGGAAGTCTGATACAATTAATGGGAAGCTGCTATAATACACAGGGAGCCCAGCCCCATGTGCTGTGATGACCTAGAGGGGTGGGTGGNGCCACTGTAAGGGAAATATCCTCCAATTTTATATGTGGCACACTCCCCCAAATAAATAAATAAAGTAGTAAATTTCATTATTTTTAAAAAGATCAAATTGGTCCACTTTTTTTTTTTTTTAGGTTACAAATATTTGATAGAAAGAGCCATTTGTCCTAAATTATAAACAGAGAACATTTCAAATTATGGGATTTAAATAGACCATTTCCTCTTGAAATAATACAACTTAATTTCCAAAGGCTATAAAGAAACTCTATTATCTAATAATGTAGCATTTGGCCTACTTACATGCAAGATTTTAAACCCATCATGGACATATGATATTTAAAAGCAGCTTAGCAATAATCAGCTTCATGTGCAGTTTCATTAATGTCTCTAAAACTCTCCATTACTTGAAGTAACATATTGATTTTTTTTAAAGTAATGTATATAGCACTCAATACTGCATACTGACACAAAGTTAAAATGACTGAAAATGCATGACTGATTGAGCATCATTCATATATGATATGATATATTTTCAAGCAACTTTGAAATTTAAGTTAAATCATTAACTTGAGATGATAATTTTTCATCTTACCATTTCCTTTTACTCTTCCACTGATAAATACTAGAAAGTGCTACTATACAAAGGGCAGGTTATTCTAATAACATTCTCACCTTTGTATCCCTTATGTCAGTACTAGTAAGTTTTCAATGCAAATATTTATAGAATTGAACTAAGTGACCCACATGATTACGGGAAGGCCTTCTTGAATTCTAGAGGCATTCTTACAGTACCCTGTAAATACCTTAAGTACAGTTCTTGCTTATGACATTTTATTTTCACTATTAGATTACTATGTTATACTATACTGGAAGCCAAACAATAAACAGGGGCCATATCTAGTACATAGTAAATGGCAGTGAGAGTTTGGTAAGAAGGAGGGAAAACATGAAGAGAAGATGACCAAAATAATTTTCCTGAAAAATCTGTTTTCAGAAAACTTTTGATGACTAGTTTACATTATTCTCACAGGCTGCACTATCTCTTGGAACTGTCCCATCCAACTTGGAATACACTATACATGACTCAGCATTTTAAGCATCTTCAAGATCACCAACATCTCCTTGCAAAACAAAGAAACAAATTATTTTCTTTATTGTTCAGTTTCAGCATGCACAGAAATTTCAATGTATCCCCAGCAGAGGAATGAATATATTATCACACCTCCATTCAGTGAAGAACCTTGAAAAAGCTTGATCTGTTTGTAATATCACTAAAGAACAAAATAACATGGTATGAAAAAGTAACGTCATAGAACAAGATGATACAATATATTCCCTGTTGCAAAAAGAAACTTGCATGTGTGATGTTTACAAATGTACATGAATATATATTTTTAAAATATTTTAAAGAATTTTTTAAAACCTTTAAGAATATGCACCAAAATGTTAAAAATGATTAGTCCTAAGGACAGGATAGTGATTTTTACTTTACTTCTTAAGAATATATTTATCACTTGCACAATTTATGATAAGAAAGGGATATTATGAATGCACACTACTGATACTCTGCATTGTAAAAGATACTTCATATACATTGTCCCATTTCATTATTCTCACAAAGGAATGAGGTTGGCATTAAATTGAAGCACAAAGCAGTTATTAAAAGGCAGTCCGAATCTGAATACAGGGTTCTCTGAAGAGAAACTTTTTGTGTGTTCTTTGTCCTTTACCATGAAACTTCATAAAAATACTTGGCTAAGAAGAGTTAAGAGCTCTTAATCAGTGTTTTCATTTTCTGCTTTAAACAACAGATTATTCCAAAATTAGATGTACATGTATATACACATACATGGATACTTTAACTTACATAACCCCAACTTCTTATCACAGTTCATCTGAAACCTCAATTTTTTTAGTCTATGTTTCTGCATGGAAAGTTAGGTAAGAAACATATTTTAAATGTAAAATATTAAATGGCAAATGTAAAATAACACAACTTCATAAAAATAAAGTAAAATTTGCCTCTTCAATGTATCCAAGTAAGATGTGAAAAGGCCATTCCACTGTTCCCACTTTATTTTTAATAAAAAGGTATTAAGTTCTTCCAGTGACCTTTAAGGAAGGAGCACAGCCTATAAAATCTATTTAAGGATATTAAATCTGGTTGATGTTTCAGGTGTTGACCTTATGAATACTAATCTCTCAATTAGCTGTTTCATTTTCCTTTCTTATTTATAGTCTAGTAGAGTACCTCACCATAATATACCATGAATGTGTATGATTTCTGTGAGGTCAAACCTGTATTCCAACAGTTCTAATGTTTCTGAAAAGTTTCTGGAATTCCTTTTATGAAAAAAATGCATTCAGAAAAGACAAAGTTATTAAAATTTTTCAACAGTAGTTGTCTCATTCACTGTTATAACCCCAGTGATGACAGTGCCAGGACACAGTGAGCACTCAATAAATACTTATTGAACAAATGGAATTAATATGCTTTGATATCTAAAATCTGCCGAGTTATTAGGAATCAGTTGCAGTGAGTAAGGTGATTCATTAACAGATTAAGTTAAGTAAAACTCACTGGTCAATAACCTAAGCTGTGACCATATAGTAATTCAATTTGTTCTATTTTAATTTATTCTGTTCTACTATTCTATTGCTCATAAAGAAGGAGCTCAGAGAAAACATAAAAGGATATAATTTAAAAATGGACAAATATATACAGCTTACAAGTGAATCACTTTATAAAGTATGATACTTAACTTGAACATATAAGATTTCTCAAGAGACACCTATAGTCATTATTTCATGCTTATATTACAAGTAAAAATTTTCAATTCCCAGCTTCTAAGTCTTAAGTAATAGCATCTTAGATACATATGAATTGAATTACAGGGAGGGGATAAAGAAGTTCACTATATACCATTCCCAATCTCCACAATATTTAATTTTATTAAGTCTTGTTATTAAAGCAATAAAAATATATGTCACTAGGCATATTTTGATATGCCATATGTTATTCAAAGCAAGTCTTACAGAAATAATAATTTCAAGTTATTCAGAATCTGGAAACATGGAAATGAACCATTTTCTTTTATTATTTGTATTTTGGTGAATCCTGATCTGCATTTTTTGTCTTGGCAGATATGAGCAATGCATTTAATATTAATGTTGTTACTACTAATTATAAATTGCCCTGATAACACTTCATAGGGTAAGTTTGAACAGAGGAAGTCTTGAATGCTAATTGAAAAAAATAACAATAAACTATAAATTAGCAAAGTAAGCTAACCATAAGAAAAAAAATATTCTAACCAGAAATAGAAAATTGGAAATACTTCTGACAGTATGCTGCTAAGTCACTTCAGTCGTGTCCGACTCTGTGTGACTCCATAGACGGCAGCCCACCAGGCTCCCCCATTCCTGGGATTCTCCAGGCAAGAATACTGGAGTGGGTTGCCATTTCCTTCACCAATGCATGAAAGAGAAAAGTGAAAGTGAAGTCGCTCAGTCTGCCCGACTGTTAGCGACCCCATGGACTGCAGCCCACCAGGCTACTCCGTCCATTGGATTTTCCAGGCAAGAGTACTGGGGTGGGGTGCCATTGCCTTCCCCGTCTGACAGTATAGAGTTTGTCAACAATAAGAAAATTGAGAAGAAAATTAACTAATTTATTGTTGACAAACTCTGACAGTATAGAGTTTGTCAACAATAAATTAGTTAATTTTCTTCTCAATTTTCTTCTGATTAAAATGCAGTGAAGTTTAGATCACTGGCTAAGTAAAAAAGGGCAGAGATATTTTTACCATTTTTTACACTATACCATCAGACTTTGGTGATTTGATTTAAAGCTGTCTTGAGAGTCTGTCAATAAACTGTCTTCTGTGAACACTCACATAAAATAAAAACATAACTGATGAAACGTTCTTACATCAAATTCAATCACACTTTTTAGAAGCCAACTTTTATCAAGTGATATATGATCCTAAGAGTCAATCAAGTAAAAAATGATGTTTCCCAGCTCTCCATTGCCCTTTCTTCTCTTCCCCGCAGAGTGTAAGGAAGCTCCTGGAAAGAGACTGTCATATTACCTAGGAGGGTGTGGAAAGAACATAGGCTATGAAAGCAGACAGACCTTGGCTACAGTCACAGCTATGTCCACAGCTTTCTACATTTGGGCACTCTCTGAGCTAGGTCTTTTCATCTGTAAAGTAGGGGGAAAATTACTTAACCTCACTGGATTGTTGTGAGAATAAATGAAATATGTGAGGTATAGCCCTGGCATAGTGTATATTAACCACTTATTGTTTTCCCTTCTCCACTTTTAAACTTTTGAATCTCCTCCAGCACTTAGCATAGTATTAACCACAAAATTAGAAATCAAAGAATTTTAATTAGTTGGCTTTGTCAGGTTAATATTAGAATCCTCTTGATCAATGCAAGGATGGATGCCCCACAGAGTGATTTTAAATTTGCAACTTAAAAATCAGTAATTAAGAAATGGAGAAAAGCTAACTGAGTGAAATTTGAGCTGTGTGATATTAAAGTACCCTTGGATTGCTATACATAATTTAATGTCTATGTGCAGACGCCATAGGAAACCAAGATTAACACTCTTAACAGTGCTGGAGGAAAGAGCGTAAGAGAGAGTGGAACCACGAGCAAAAGCTCCCCTGAAGTGTGACCCTGTACTGCATGGGAGTGATGCTAACAGGTCTTCAGTAAAACTTCATAACCAAAACCAACAATTATTTCTGAAGCATGGTTATTCAGAATTAACTTTAATTTCACTAACAACCTCCATGGCCACTGTCAAACATCCCCCCCAAACATGCCATCCATATAGGGAGACAAAACAAATTCAAGACCCTTGGGAGCAGAATCACATCTGTCATTAAGATGTGGGACTGGCTCAAGATGGCAGAACAGAAGGATATGTGCTCATCTCCTCCTGCAAGAACACCAAAATCACAACTAGCTGTTGAACAACCACCCACAGAAGGATGCTAGAACCCATCTAAAAAAGACACTCTACATCCAAAGACAAGTAAGACACAGCAATGATATAGTAGGAGAGGCACAATTATGGTAAAATCAAACCCTATACCGGCCAGGTGGGCAACCCACAAACTGGAGAACAAAATACCAAAGAAGTTCTTCCACTGTGGTGAAGGTTCCAAGCCATACGTTAGGCTTCCCAGTGGGGGATGAGGAAACAGAGACCCCACTTTTGGAGGGCAAAAACAAAATGTCGCGTGCACTAAGACCCAGGGGAAAGGAGCAGTGACCCCATAGAAGATAGAACCAGACCTACCTGCTCATGTGGGAGGGTCTCTTGTGGAGGATTGGTCAGCAATGGCTGCCATGGGGACAGGGGAAGTAAGCAGCAGCACTCCTGGAAGGTGCCCCTTGGCAAGGCCCTCTTAAAGGCTGCCATTAACACTACCCTACAGCCCACAGGCCCCAGGGCTGGGTTGCCTCAGGCCAAACAAATCACTGGGAGGGAGCACAGTCCCACCCAACAGCAGATAACTGGATTCAAGTTTTACTGAGCAAGACCTAGTTTTTCCCATTAGGAAGCTTACATAAGCATCTTAGTCTTATCCACCAGTGGGTAGATAGAAGAAGAAAGAACTGCAACCCCACAGCTGCCAGAAAGAAAAACCACAGAAAGTTAATCAGGATTAAAAAAGCAGAAGGTTATGGAGCAGATGAAGGGATAACATAAAACCTCCGAAAAAAAAATAAATAAAGTAGAGATAGGCCTCCTTCCAAAAAAAGAATTCAGAAAAACGATAGTGAAGATGATCCAAGACCTAGGAAAAAGAATGGAGAAGACGTAAAAAACGTCTACCAAAGACCTAGAAGAGACAGAGAACAGAGATGAACAGTATACTAGGAGGAAGCAACAGGAGAATAACTGAGGCAGAAGGAAAGATAAGTGACCTGGAGGGCAGAATGGTGGCAATCACTGCCACAGAACAGTAAAGAAAAAAGAATGATACAAACTGAAGACAGCGTAAGAGACCTCTGGGACAACATTAAATGCACCAATATTCACATTATATGGGTCTCAGAAGGAGAAGAGAAGGACCCAGAAAAAAGTGTGAAGAGGTAATAGCTGAAAACTTCCCTAACATGGGAAAGGAAAGAGTCAACCAAATCCAGAGTCCCAAGCAGGATAAACCCAAGGAGGAACATACCAAGAAACACAGTAATCAAACTGATGAAGATTAAAGACAAGGATAAAATATTAAAAGCAACAAGGGAAAAACGACAATATACAAGGGAACTCCTATAAGGTCACCAGCCAATTTCTCAGCAGAAATTCTGTAAGCCAAAACAGAATGGCACAATACATTTAAAGTGATGAAAAGGAAGAACCTACAACCTGTCTCTTATACACATCTAGATGTGTATAAGAGACAGGTTAGCGACCCCATGGACTGCAGCCCACCAGGCTACTCCGTCCATTGGATTTTCCAGGCAAGAGTACTGGGGTGGGGTGCCATTGCCTTCCCCGTCTGACAGTATAGAGTTTGTCAACAATAAGAAAATTGAGAAGAAAATTAACTAATTTATTGTTGACAAACTCTGACAGTATAGAGTTTGTCAACAATAAATTAGTTAATTTTCTTCTCAATTTTCTTCTGATTAAAATGCAGTGAAGTTTAGATCACTGGCTAAGTAAAAAAGGGCAGAGATATTTTTACCATTTTTTACACTATACCATCAGACTTTGGTGATTTGATTTAAAGCTGTCTTGAGAGTCTGTCAATAAACTGTCTTCTGTGAACACTCACATAAAATAAAAACATAACTGATGAAACGTTCTTACATCAAATTCAATCACACTTTTTAGAAGCCAACTTTTATCAAGTGATATATGATCCTAAGAGTCAATCAAGTAAAAAATGATGTTTCCCAGCTCTCCATTGCCCTTTCTTCTCTTCCCCGCAGAGTGTAAGGAAGCTCCTGGAAAGAGACTGTCATATTACCTAGGAGGGTGTGGAAAGAACATAGGCTATGAAAGCAGACAGACCTTGGCTACAGTCACAGCTATGTCCACAGCTTTCTACATTTGGGCACTCTCTGAGCTAGGTCTTTTCATCTGTAAAGTAGGGGGAAAATTACTTAACCTCACTGGATTGTTGTGAGAATAAATGAAATATGTGAGGTATAGCCCTGGCATAGTGTATATTAACCACTTATTGTTTTCCCTTCTCCACTTTTAAACTTTTGAATCTCCTCCAGCACTTAGCATAGTATTAACCACAAAATTAGAAATCAAAGAATTTTAATTAGTTGGCTTTGTCAGGTTAATATTAGAATCCTCTTGATCAATGCAAGGATGGATGCCCCACAGAGTGATTTTAAATTTGCAACTTAAAAATCAGTAATTAAGAAATGGAGAAAAGCTAACTGAGTGAAATTTGAGCTGTGTGATATTAAAGTACCCTTGGATTGCTATACATAATTTAATGTCTATGTGCAGACGCCATAGGAAACCAAGATTAACACTCTTAACAGTGCTGGAGGAAAGAGCGTAAGAGAGAGTGGAACCACGAGCAAAAGCTCCCCTGAAGTGTGACCCTGTACTGCATGGGAGTGATGCTAACAGGTCTTCAGTAAAACTTCATAACCAAAACCAACAATTATTTCTGAAGCATGGTTATTCAGAATTAACTTTAATTTCACTAACAACCTCCATGGCCACTGTCAAACATCCCCCCCAAACATGCCATCCATATAGGGAGACAAAACAAATTCAAGACCCTTGGGAGCAGAATCACATCTGTCATTAAGATGTGGGACTGGCTCAAGATGGCAGAACAGAAGGATATGTGCTCATCTCCTCCTGCAAGAACACCAAAATCACAACTAGCTGTTGAACAACCACCCACAGAAGGATGCTAGAACCCATCTAAAAAAGACACTCTACATCCAAAGACAAGTAAGACACAGCAATGATATAGTAGGAGAGGCACAATTATGGTAAAATCAAACCCTATACCGGCCAGGTGGGCAACCCACAAACTGGAGAACAAAATACCAAAGAAGTTCTTCCACTGTGGTGAAGGTTCCAAGCCATACGTTAGGCTTCCCAGTGGGGGATGAGGAAACAGAGACCCCACTTTTGGAGGGCAAAAACAAAATGTCGCGTGCACTAAGACCCAGGGGAAAGGAGCAGTGACCCCATAGAAGATAGAACCAGACCTACCTGCTCATGTGGGAGGGTCTCTTGTGGAGGATTGGTCAGCAATGGCTGCCATGGGGACAGGGGAAGTAAGCAGCAGCACTCCTGGAAGGTGCCCCTTGGCAAGGCCCTCTTAAAGGCTGCCATTAACACTACCCTACAGCCCACAGGCCCCAGGGCTGGGTTGCCTCAGGCCAAACAAATCACTGGGAGGGAGCACAGTCCCACCCAACAGCAGATAACTGGATTCAAGTTTTACTGAGCAAGACCTAGTTTTTCCCATTAGGAAGCTTACATAAGCATCTTAGTCTTATCCACCAGTGGGTAGACAGAAGAAGAAAGAACTGCAACCCCACAGCTGCCAGAAAGAAAAACCACAGAAAGTTAATCAGGATTAAAAAAGCAGAAGGTTATGGAGCAGATGAAGGGATAACATAAAACCTCCGAAAAAAAAATAAATAAAGTAGAGATAGGCCTCCTTCCAAAAAAAGAATTCAGAAAAACGATAGTGAAGATGATCCAAGACCTAGGAAAAAGAATGGAGAAGACGTAAAAAACGTCTACCAAAGACCTAGAAGAGACAGAGAACAGAGATGAACAGTATACTAGGAGGAAGCAATAGGAGAATAACTGAGGCAGAAGGAAAGATAAGTGACCTGGAGGGCAGAATGGTGGCAATCACTGCCACAGAACAGTAAAGAAAAAAGAATGATACAAACTGAAGACAGCGTAAGAGACCTCTGGGACAACATTAAATGCACCAATATTCACATTATATGGGTCTCAGAAGGAGAAGAGAAGGACCCAGAAAAAAGTGTGAAGAGGTAATAGCTGAAAACTTCCCTAACATGGGAAAGGAAAGAGTCAACCAAATCCAGAGTCCCAAGCAGGATAAACCCAAGGAGGAACATACCAAGAAACACAGTAATCAAACTGATGAAGATTAAAGACAAGGATAAAATATTAAAAGCAACAAGGGAAAAACGACAATATACAAGGGAACTCCTATAAGGTCACCAGCCAATTTCTCAGCAGAAATTCTGTAAGCCAAAACAGAATGGCACAATACATTTAAAGTGATGAAAAGGAAGAACCTACAACCAAGAATACTCTAATCAGCAAGACTCTTGTTCAGATTTGACAGAGAAATCAAAAGCTCTCAGACAAGCAGAAGTTAAGGGAATTTCAGCACCACCAAATCAGTTTTATAACAAATGCTAAAGGAACTTCTCTAGGCAGGAAACATTAAGAGAAGGAAAAAAACTACACAAAATAAACCCAAAACAATTAAGGAAATGGTAATAGGATCATACATTTTGATAATTACCTTAAATGTAAATAGATTAAATGCACCAACCAAAAGACATATACTGGATGGATGGGTGAAAACATGTGCATGTATTCAGTTCCACTTACCACATCATTTTTTGTAACCCCCAAATTGTATGTAATTATTTTTATATTCTTAGGGTTATCATGCTTCCATTATGGCTTGCAACTGCAATTATTGTTTTTGTCCGAATATTGATTCTAAAAACTGATAAACACCTTTCATTGTGACTATGTAACTATTATTTGCTTAATGTCACTGTATTATGATTGGGCAACAGAAAATAACAGGATTCTATATCACTAAACCTACCATTTAATAGAAAAATCTGTAATCACATTAAAATCCAGAATATCAGAATTATCTTGGGATTTTCTGAAAAATATAAATGCTTAGGTATTGCTTCGTTTTCTCCAAAGCTCCAGATGTGTTTCTAATGAGCAACCATGCTTAAAAACAACTGGATTATTTATATGATGATATTTTACTTTTATCTAGTTTCTTTGAAATGGGAAGAGCTCCCATTTCATTTCGTTTGTTTTTCAATTTATCTCTTTTTTGGTTGTTCTTTCAAGACTTTATCAAGCTTCTGTATACATAAATACTAATATAGTATGTATAATATATGTTTTAGAAAATTTTTAAAAAAGACTTCTCAAACAAATTAAATGTGATTTGGTTAAAACAAAACAAAAAAAAGAAGCATAGGATGCATATTAGGCTACTGAACTAATGTTATAATGAAGATATTAAAACACAAATTAACAAACTTTCTAATACATACATTTAAAATTATAGACCTAGAATACTATAATAGGCATCCTTTAAGTACTAAATGTTTTCATCAAGAAATACACTATTCAAACTATCTAGTTTGGCTTAAATGTTTCATGTCTATTCTAAGTATAGCTTAGCTGTGCAATATTTTTTATGGGCTATTAGTTTTTTATTGAATACAAAACTGAAAGAATGTAACTCTGGGTGAATACTAAGCCTATTAAAATTTTGCTGAACTTTAATTTGCATTATAATTTAGCTGTAAGAATTTTACAGTAAAAAAATGGAAATGAAAATTGGAGTCATGACAATGGATATTTAGGTATTCAGTGTAAGATATTCAGCTTACACTATTACAAATGGAACTGAACTACACTGCAACATGAAACCACAGTAAAAATCAGCTTTGAATTTGCTAGTTTTCTGTAGTTAACTTGAAGACCATTTGCTGTTTCCTCTCCTTTTCAAACAATTATATCTATTACTTAGAGCACCTACCCTCAGTTTTTTGTTCATTCTGTAAGAATGAATCCTATGAATCTTATCTTACAAGGATACCTAGAGGAAAAAATACTTTTCTGAAGGTATTATAAATTCCCTGTCTACTGGTATTATTCTGCTTGAAATGATAAACTACATGAGATATGAAAGAGGCCAGATCCTGGACACATCACCACTCGCACAACCATCAGACAGGGGCCTACGCAAAGATCTTCAAGTAATCAGCACTTCAGTTACTCAAAGAAATAGCTGTGGAAAATAAACTGGACTGTAGAAAATAAATTTAACTTCTACAGCTAACTAAATATGCCTCTTATTTTCATTCAGTTGGCTAGGCAATTCCCTGAAAACAGAGGCAGTCATTACATCCTGACACAGAGGTGGCCACTGAAATGAAGACTATAAGATCCCCTGGACAGACAGTATCAACAAATATAACTAAAGAAATAAGTAGGACTTCCCTGGTGGCCCAGTAGCTAAGAATCTGCCTGCCAATGCAGGGGACACAGACTTGATCCCTGGTCCAGGAAGATTCTACATGCTGTGGGGGAACTAAGCCCACGCACCAGAACGACAGAGCCTGAAGCCACCGCAATGAGAAGCCTGAACTTCACCAGGAAGAGTATCTTCCACTCCTGCGGCAACTAGAGAAAACCAGAGCACAGTAATGACTCAGCAGAGCCAATAAATAAAGTAGATTAAAGAAATAACGTAGGTAAAGACACTAGACAGAAATATAAATAAGGTCCACCCACCTCCAAAACATTTGCTGTAAAATTTAACTTTTGTTAATGTACAGCAACAGGCTCAAACAGGAGTCCCGAACTAGAAATCCAAATGCCCTGTGCAGTTGAGTAAAAAGGATCTGGTCCAGGTAAAATCAGGTCAGAAGTCAGAATCTGGAGAAGACCAACAAACTGGTAAAAGAAACCCATACCAGCAAAACGAGGGCTTCCCTCATAGCTCAGTTGGTAAAGAATCTACCTGCAATGCAGGGACCCGAGTTTTATTCCTGGGTTGGGAAGATCCTCTGGAGAAGGGATAGGCTACTCACTCCACTATTTTTGGGCTTCCATTGTGGCTCAGCTAGTAAAGAATCCTCCAGCAATGTGGGAGACCTGGGTTCAATTCGTAGGTTGGGAAGATCCCCTGGAGAAGGGAAAGGCTATCGACTCCAGTATTCTGGCCTAGAGAATTCCATGGACTGTAGTCTCCATGGGGTCACAAAGAGTCGACATGACTGAGCGACTTTCATTTTCACTAGCAAAAGGAGGCTGCAGAAACAGTCACAGCCACACATAGGAACTGCAGGGTCATGGCAAACAGGAATCAGTGACGCCGATGATGACAAATTTATCCAAAGATGATGTTTAAGATTGGGAACATGACAGACCTAATTCAGTGCCCAAGATTCAGAGCCTAAAATATAACACAGAGAAGACATGAGGACTGCTGCTCAACAAGTTATGGTGCTATGGAGAGACATTTCCCCCCAAAGTGTAGTCCATCCACTAGCATACTAGCAGAAGGGCCTCCCTGGGAGGTTGCTAGAACTACTGACTCTCAGGCAACATGCCAGACCTGCTATACCAGAATCTACATTTTAAGGAGATCCAAGGCTCTAAGAGGCGGTTATTTCATCTAAAAATCAAGAAAGGTGAGGCGGAAAAAAGAGAAGAAAACGGGATCAAATAGCAACTTTATTGTCTTAGGAAAATCCAACTCCACACACCCTAGAATATAAGGATGCAAACTAACAGCTTAAGTGGAGCTCAGTCACTCAGTTGTGTCCAACTCTTTGCAACACCATGGACTGCAGCATGCCAGGCTTCCTTGTCCATCACCATCCCAGAGCTTACTGAAACTCATATCCATCAAGTGTGTGATAGATCCAACCATCTCATCCTCGGTGGTCCCCTTCTCCTGCCTTCAATCTTTCCCAGCATCAGGGTCTTTTCAAATGACTCAGTTATTTGCATCAGGTGGCCAAATATTGGAGTTTCTGCTTCAGCATCAGTCCTTCCAATGAATATTCAGGACTTACTTCCTTTAGGATGGACTGGTTGGATCTCCTGGCAGTCCAAGGGGCTCTCAAGAGTCTTCTCCAACACCACAGTTCAAAAGCATCAATTCTTCGGTGCTCAGCTTTCTTTATAGTCTAACTCTCACATTCATACACGATTACTGGAAAACCCAAAGCTGCGACCAGATGGACCTTAGTTGGCAAAGTAATGCCTCTGCTTTTTAATACGTTGCCTAGGTTAGTCACAACTTTTCTTCCAAGGAGCAAGCGTCTTTTAATTTCATAGCTGCAGTCACCATTTGCAGTGATTTTGGAATCCAAAAAAATGAAGTCTGTCACTGTTTCCATTGTTTCAATCACCATCTGCAGTGATTTTGGAGCCCAGGAAAATCAAGTCAGCCATTGTTTCCACTGTTTCCCCCTCTATTTGCCATGAAGTGATGGTACCAGATGCCATGATCTAAGTTTTCTGAATGTTGAGTTTTAAACCAACTTCTTCACTCTCCTCTTTCCCTCTCATCAAGAGGCTCTTTAGTGCTTCTTCACTTTCTGTCATAAGAGTGGTATCATCTGCACATCTGAGGTTATGGACATTTCTCCCAGCAGTCTTGATTCCAGCTTGTGCTTCATCCACCCCAGCATTTCTCATGATGTACTCTGCATAGAAGTTAAATAAGCAGGGTGACAATATATAGCTTGATGTACTTCTTCCCCGATTTGGAACCACTCTGTTGTTCCATGTCCAGTTTTAACTGTTGCTTCCTGACCTGCATACAGATTTCTCAAGAGGCAGGTCAGGTGCTCTGGTATTCTCATCTCTTGAAGAATTTTCCACAGTTTGTTCTGATCCACACAATCAAAAGCTTTCGCATAGTCAATAAAGCACTAGCAGATACTTTTCTAGAACTCTCTCATTTTTTATATGATCCAACAGATGTTGGCAATTTGATATCTGATTCCTCTGGCTTTTCTAAATCCAGATTGAACATCTGGAAGTTCTCAGTTCATGTACTGTTGAAGCCTGGCCTGGAGAATTTTGAACATTACGTTGCTAGCATGTCAGATGAGTGCAATTGTGCAGTAATTTGAATATTCTTTGGGATTACCTTTCTTTGGGATTGGAATGAAAACTGACCTTTCCAGTCCTGTGGCCACTGCTTAGTTTTCCAAATTTGCTGGCATACTGAGTGCAACACTCTCACAGCATCATCCTTTAGGATTTGAAATAGCTTAACTGGAATTCCATCACCTCCACTAGCTTTGTTCATAGTGATGCTTCCTAAGGCCCACTTGATTTCACATTCCAGGATGTCTGGCTCTAGGTGAGTGATGCACCATCATGGTTATCTGGATCATGAAGATCTTTTTTGTATAGTTCTTCTGTGTATACATGCCACCTCTTAATATCTTCTGGTTCTGTTAGGTCCATACCATTTCTGTCCTTTATTGAGCCTATCTTTGCATGAACTGCTCCCTTGTTATCTGATTTTCTTGAAGAGATATCTACTCTTTCCCATTCTATTATTTTCCTCTATTTCTCTGCCTTGATCACTGAGAAATGCTTTCCTATCTCTCCTTTCCATTCTTTGGAACTCTTCATTCAACGTATATCTTTTCTTTTCTCTTTTGCCTTTCATGTCTTTTCTTTTCTTATCTATATCTAAGGCTTCCTCAGACAACCATTTTGCCTTTTTGCCTTTCTTTTCCTTGGGTTGTTCTTTTCACTGCCTCCTGTGCAAAATCACGAACCTCTGTCCATAGTTCTTCAGGTACTCTATCAGATCTAATCCCTTGAATCTATTTGTCATCTCTTGTCATAAGGGATTTGATTTCGATCATATCTAAATGGTTTAGTGGTTTTTCCTACTTTCTTCAATTTATGTCTGCTTTTTACAATGAGGAGTTCATGTTCTGAGCCATAGTCAGCTCCCATTCTTGCCGATTGTATAGTACTTCTCCAACTTTGGCTGCAGAGAATATAATCAATCTGATTTTGGTGTTGACCATCTGGTCAAGTCCATGGGTCTATTGTGTTGTTGGAAGAGGGTGTTTGCTAGGACCAGTGTGATCTCTTGGCAAAGCTTTATTAGCCTTTGACCTTCTTCATTTTGTACTCCAAGGACAAATTTGCCTGTTACTCCAGGTATCTTTTGCATTCCAGTCCCCTATAATGAAAAGGACATCTTTTGGGGGTGTTCTAGGAGGTCTTCTGGGTCTTCACAGAACTGTTTAAATTCAGCTTCTTCAGCATTACTGGTTGAGGCATAGACTTGGATTACTGTGATATTGAATGGTTTGCCTTAAAAACAAACAGAGATCATTTTGTCATTTTTGAGATTGCATATAAGTACTGCATTTCAGACTCTTTTGTTGACTATGAAGGCTACTCCATTTCTTCTAAGGGATTCTTCCTCACAGTCACAGATATAATGGTTAGATGAGTTAAATTCACCCATTTCAGTCCATTGGATCATCCACTGGATGATTATCAAAAAAGCAAGAGAGCTCCAGAAAAACATCTACTTCTGATTTATTGACTACGCCAAAGCCTTTGATTATGTGGATCACAACAAACTGTGGAAAATTCTTCAAGAGATGGGAATACCAGAGAACCCGACCTGCCTCTTGAGAAATCTGTATGCAGGTCAGGAAGCAACAGTTAGAACTGGACATGCAACAACAGACTCGTCCCAAATAGGAAAAGGAGTACATCAAGGCTGTATATTGTCACCCTGTTTATTTAACTTAGATGCAGAGTACATCATGAGAAATGCTGGGGATGATGAAGCACAAGCTGGAATCAAGATTGTTGGGAGAAATGTCCATAACCTCAGATATGCAGATGACACCACTCTTATGGCAGAAAATGAAGCACTAAAAAGCCTCTTGATAAAGGGAAAGAGGAGGGTGAAGAAGTTGGAGAGTGAAGAAGTTTAAAACTCAACATTTAGAAAACTTAGATCATGGCATCTGGTACCATCACTTCATGGCAAATAGATGGAGAAACAATGGAAACAGTGACAGACTTTATTTTTCTGGGTTCCAAAATCACTGAGAATGGTGACTGCAGCTATGAAATTAAAATACCCTTGCTCCTTGGAAGAAAAGTTGTGACCAACCTGCTGCTGCTGCTAACTCGCTTCAGTCGTGTCCGACTCTGTGCGACCCCACAGACGGCAGCCCACCAGGCTTCCCTGTCCCTGGGATTCTCCAGGCAAGAACACTGGAGTGGGTTGCCATTTCCTTCTCCATTGCATGAAAGTGAAAACTGAAAGTTCAGTTGCTCAGTTGTGTCCAACTCTTAGCAACCCCATGGACTGCAGCCTACCAGGCTCATCCATCCATGGAATTTTCCAGGCAAGAGTACTGGAGTGGGTTGCCATTGCCTTCTCCAGATGTGAAGAACTGAGTCATCTGAAAAGACCCTGATGCTGGGAAAGACTGAAGGTGGGAGGAGGAGGGGACCACAGAGGATGAGATGGTTGAATGGCATTATCAACTCAATGTACGTTGAGTTTGAGTAAGCTGCGAGAGTTGGTGACAGACAGGGAAGCCCGGCATGTTGCAGTCCATGGTGTTGCAAAGAGTTGGACACAACTGAGCTACTGAACTGATGACTTATATTTTTATAAAAATATAAATAATCTATGTGATTTCTTCCATTTTCCAGTCAAGGGAAGCATATATCAGTACACAGAAACTGCTCAAGATATTTAAGCAAGGGGCAAAAGGAAGTCAGAGACATGCAGTTTGGCCCTGAATATGCTGTTCAAATTTAAAGACCAATCAAGAATGCCCTAATCAAGTCATAAACTTATTAACACTAGGTTCACTATTTTCCTTCATTTATCATACTACTTTTTTGAATTTGAACTTTGTACCTTTCTGGACTTGACCAGTGGGGTAAATATGTTTAGTGTGAAAATATGTTCTATTCAAAAACAAATGGAAAATAAAGCACTATAGCAGAGTTGTACATGGGAGAGGAAGGTGGAAAGGTATTCAACAGTGAAATATGCTTAACAGTAGAATCCGGGTTTGAATTTTATCCTTTGGAGAATGGAGACCCACTAGGGAGGTTGATGTAACAGCTTCCTGTGATATGATCCAAACTTTAGAAAGATAATTGTTGGCAGTATGAAAGATTGCAGAAAAGTGGTAAGTCCTAGACACAAGAGTCCACTTTTGGTTAAAACATTCATCCTAGAGCCTTGAATTAGATAGTGACAGCAAGGATGCCAAAAAGAATGAACATTCAAGAAATATTTAAAAGGTAGAAAAATTTGACTGAGGAAAGGCTTATATTTGGTACACATCTTAGACACAAATATCAAGCCATATAGAGTAATACAGGAGGAGAATCTAGTGATAAACTTCTTATCCTTAGTTTTTTATTCCTTTAAATAATAATAACTAACTTTACATCCTGCTAGGATTTTTTTTTTAATCCTTGCAGTCATTGAGTAAATGCTTATTATCAAAGCTACAAGCCTATTGAGAATTGGCACTAGGTGAGTATAACAAGTTAATTGTGCTTTATTATTTTCATGAAAACAAGATAATATACCAAACATGAGGAACTCAGAACTGATAGACAAACAGATAAAAACTCATAAAAGGATTCCACAAAGCAAAGACAATTACTGTCAGAACTATGTAAGTTAAGAAAATAAGCAAGTATTTTAAATACCTCTTTATTACAGATATTTAACATGTACAATTCATTGTTATCAGGAGACCATTTAGAAGATGTTTAATAGAAAAAAAGTAAAGGTCTAAAATCAACTTGCTTATATGAGCCATATTTTAAAGGCTCAATCTGAATGGAATAAATCCTTTCAAAGCAAAAAATATATATATCAATAGAAATAATCAATGCTTTCTACCAATGCCTAGAATAATACCAAATGACATTATGTTTAAAAACTAAAATCTTTAAAAGTTATTTTAAAATAAGATATATTTTTAAAATGTCCTTAGAAGTATGAAAGTTGGAGATGTCACACAGTGGGACATAAATATACAAGCAAAGCCTAATGATTAATGATGAACAGTGCTTTTCTCTAGAACTCCATGTTTCCTACTACAAATTTCTAGGTGAAGTCACTTAACAAACCCATAGCTCGAGAATGGTCAAAACCTAAGTGTTGCCCAGTTTGGAATCAATCAGCCATGGGCTGCTTTGTTCAAAGTTTATCTCATATATTGTTTTTGCTTAAAAAGAGAGAATATACTAAGGCCACCTACATTAAGATAGCATGATCTACGGTCAAATCATATACAAACACCACACACACCCCTGCACA
The DNA here is from genome assembly GCA_006410675.1 of Oreotragus oreotragus. Taxonomy (NCBI): domain Eukaryota; kingdom Metazoa; phylum Chordata; class Mammalia; order Artiodactyla; family Bovidae; genus Oreotragus; species Oreotragus oreotragus. The sequence continues at coordinate 243,387 of SJYX01000878.1, forward strand.
CAGGCTGCTTGATACCTGAGCTAAATTTCCATCCTTGAAATAAATATAACAGTAAATGCTTTTATCAAAATATTTAAAATCAAACATCACAGTAAGTATATCAATTCAGTTCACTGACCTTAATTTTTAACCTGATTTGCATAACTGTCCTCTGTTTACACAGATAAAAATTCATGACAGAAACATATTCAGAATACACGAAAAAAGAACATGAAACTGAAATCAGTGTAAACGAGAAGCTGTTAAAAGTTTTGACAAATTATTAAAATTAATAATCAAAAAGAATAACCTGCCCTATGTGTTACTGAACAACATACGTCCGTGTGCCTGACGCGCTGCTGCTGCTGCGAAGTCACTTAAGTTGCGTTCGACTCTGTGTGACCCCATAGACGGCAGCCCACCAGGCTCTAGTAAGGTCAAATAATATTAAAACACTGGAGTCTGGAAGAGAGAAAGGTTTATTACTGGGTCATGCAAAGAGATGAGTGGCTCATGCCCTAAGAAGCTCAAACTTACTGAAAGCTTTCATCAGTTCAGTTCAGTTCAGTCGCTCAGTCGTGTCCGACTCTTTGCGACCCCATGAATCGCAGTAGTGAAGGAGGAGAGCAAAAAAGTTGGCTTAAAGCTCAACATTCAGAAAACGAAGATCATGGCATCCATCAAAGCCCTTTAAAAATCAAAAGGTGAGAAGGGCGTGGTTAGTTGTTTTGCAAACTTCTTGGTTTCATATTTGTTCTTGAAGTTAGGTCACGGTCAGGTAACAGTGTTTCTGTAAACCTCTACCAAAGAAAGTTACTCTCTGTCCTAACAAGAAAGGGCCAAGTCCCAAGGCACAGCTTTCACCTTCCAAGGTCGTAGTAGTGGTTAAGAGGAGGCGGAGCTCAGCTGGGAGCTCCCTCAGGGCCAGATCCCCAGACTCTGCCCAACAGTCATCTGTGAGGGAGCCCGGTGCCCAAAACAACTGGCCCTAGGCTCCTCAGGCCACCTGTATAGCGAGGACCAGGTCCCACAGACTGTGACCCAGTCAGACTGCCACTGCTATTAGGCAGCAGGATAGGGGAGAGGTTTACCACTACCTCAAGGCCTGGGCCAAGACAAGTGGATGGCCTAGGTGAGGGCTCTGAAGCCCCATAGAACACAGCCCTAAGCTTGTTCTCTGGGCCCCCCAGCTCACCCGCTGGCCCAAGGCTGGGTGAGCTGGAGAGCTTCCCAGAGGCCAGGATCCGCCTCTTACCTCACTCTTCACCTCACAACCACCACTCCATTGTCTAATTCCCCTCACTGTCACTCCTGAACAGCTGGCTGCTTGTAGGTGGGGCCCACAGCTGTGCGGTCCAACAGCTGAGCAGGACCACTAACAGTCGCTCACTGACAGTGGCTGCTAGTGGGCAGGACACACTGAGGCACCAACCAACGGCTGAGCAGGACCCACTGCCTGGTGACAGGGTGCAGAGTAATGAGGCATAGCAATGGCTGCTGTACTAAGGGCTGAGCGCACTGTGCTCTGTTACATCAGACTAAAAACTCCACAGAAGAAAACAGTCCACCGACTGAAGCAGCCAAAGTCATCTTTTCAGCATAAGAGTGATTTTATAACTATAATCAACCATCAGGTATCTGTGATCAAAATTGAAAAGTTAACGTAGCCACATTGAAAAAAATATAACTTAAATACATAGACATTTCTTCAGTGGCTCAACTGCTGGAAGAGGATAGAAATGCAATTGTGAATACAAGTCATGCACCTGAGAAGAGTATGTTTTCAAAACATACAAGAAAGAGAAAGAACACATATATGAAGGACTATCCAAAGCTCAACTGCCCAGTCCCAAACTCTGGCCCTGCTCTTGCCAGACTACATTCTCAGCTTTAACCAGAGACTAAATCTATCACGTCAATAATAACATGACCAGGGCTCAAATATTTGAAAAAATTCAAGTCCTATAAGACTTGAATCTTAAATGGTTGCAAAGGAAGGCCATGGAAATGGTATGAGGTTATTGATAATGAAGTACAACAATTAAAACAATAAGCTTTAAAGAATTTTATGACAAAACCTAATTGATGTATATTTTGAAAGACAAAACTAATTATGTAAAGTTTGAAAGATGACAACATATATATCAGAACCCATAAAAATAGCCAATTTCAATTAAATACATAAAAAGATTCTGATTCTGGAAGTCCCTTAATATATCATATCTGTTCATCAATAAAAAGCAACGTCCTCAAGAAATTTATGAAATATGAATTGAAAGAGAATCAAGAAATTAAAAATAAAGTAGTTCTTTTCAAATGACTAAGATAAAGTCACATCATTGTTGGTAAAAAGAAACTAATAAAATCTATAGGAAAAAAATACTAAAATAAAAACCAGCAACGTTTTCACCTTTCTAAAACAACTGCTAACTAAGGCAGCCAAGGCCAATTGTGACAAAAATAAGACCAAGTGCAAATTTATTAAAAACATATCACAGAAGATTACAATGAACAATCAAAAAGCATTTACTGAATTTTCAAAATCAAGTAGATAATACGTACAATTACAGTTTCCTTTTATGTATTTTCTAGTCTAGGATTACTTTCAAATCTCTTTGGGTCTCTCTTCAAGACTCAAAAAAAAAAACTTATCTTAATGATATCTTAATTTCACAAGTTTTTCCAGTAAAAACAGAGGGATATTTACATCTCCTACAAACCCAATATCTTCTAACAGGTAAATCAAATGTTTGTATCTCTTTCAGCCTAAACAGAGAAAGATATGGCAGCTCTTGGTGTGGTCCTCAGAAACAGAATGGTTAATCTCCACTTTAAAATATGCACAAATAATGTAAAAATAAGATGTAAATCTATTTTCTAGACACAGACACAGAAAATTTTCCTGTATTAAATTTGGCCACATTCTAAAAGTTACTCTGTAGAGTCAAAGATACATACAAAAATGGTAGATGATCAAGGTGGCCACAGTTTCTGAATCTAGACTGAATTTGTTCTGATGACAATCAATATTTGTGCTTTCACTGTCATTTATTATCAAAGAAGGACTGAGTGTCCCATATGCCTAGCACTGCTACTCTTAATTGCTAAATGTAGAAATGGGAACAGAGAGCATATGGCTTCTACCATGAGACTGCTCCCTGCCTTCTTACCACTTTCCAATTTATTTGCATAATAGCCAGAGGATCTTCATAAAATATTACTCAAGTCTTACCACTCTGTTACTTCAAATTTTCCATAGCTTTCCCTTCCGATTACAGTAAAATTCAGGTATTTTCAAGCTTCCCAGCACCCTCTCCCTCACATTCATCTTCGCTTTCCTATTATTGTCATTCATAATGTTTTGTCCTTTAAGGGTATCGTTCTCAAATATCCAACTCTATCTATCCCCAAGACCCTATACGAGGACACTTTACCCCAACTTCTCATTTGACTCCTATATCCTCCTTCAGCTGAAATGTCACTTTCAAAGATGCCTTCTCTGAAGCCCCATGCTAATTCTGCAGAAAATACAGAGCTGAAAAGTGGTGATTGTTATCCAGTCAGAGGAATAACAGGATCCGATCTTCATTTTAGAGAAATAAAAGTTTGTAGAATAGACTAGGTAGAGAGGTGGTAGAATGGGAGGTGATGGCTATAAGTAGCAAAGTTAAGTAGGAAACAACTATTTGTTAGAGACTGTAGGCATGCAAAAGCACTGAAGTCATCTTTCAGTTCAGTTCAGTTGCTCAGTCATGTCCGACTCTTTGCGACCCCATGAATCGCAGCACGCCAGGCCTCCCTGTTCATCACCATCTCTCGGAGTTCACTCAGACTCATGTCCATCGAGTCCGTGATGTCATCCAGCCATCTCATCCTCTGTCGTCCCCTTCTCCTCCTGCCCCCACTCCCTCCCAGCATCAGAGTCTTTTCCAATGAGTCAATTCTTCGCATGAGGTGGCCAAAGTACTGGAGTTTCAGCTTTATCATCATTCCTTCCAAAGAAATCCCAGGGCTGATCTCCTTCAGAATGGACTGGTTGGATCTCATTGCAGTCCAAGGGACTCTCAAGAGTCTTCTCCAACACCACAGTTCAAAAGCATCAATTCTTCAGCGCTCAGCCTTCTTCACAGTCCAACTCTCACATCTATACATGACTACTGGAAAAACCACAGCCTTGACTAGATGGACCTCAGTCGGCAAAGTAACGTCTCTGCTTTTGAATATACTATCTAGG
>SJYX01000878.1:248613-363266 GCA_006410675.1 Oreotragus oreotragus
GCTTTGGCATAGTCAATAAAGCAGAAATAGATGTTTTGCAGGAACTCTCTTGCTTTTTCCACAATCCAGCGGATGTTGGCAATTTGATCTCTGGTTCCTCTGCCTTTTCTAAAACCAGCTTCAACATCAGGGAGTTCATGGTTCACCCACCCCCGAGGGCCGGTGGCCGGGAGGAGCAACCAGAAGAGCGGTGGCTGCGCAGGCGCAGGAGGGCCTAGAAGAGCTGTCCCACACTGAAGGTCAGGAACGGCAGCGGTAAGGAGATACCCCTCGTCCAAGGTAAGGAGCAGTGGCTGTGCTTTGCTGGAGCAGCTGTGAAGAGATACCCCATGCCCAAGGGAAGAGAAACCCAAGTAAGACGGTAGGTGTTGTAAGACGGCATCAGAGGGCAGACACACTGAAACCATACTCACAGAAAACTAGTCAATCTAATCACACTAGGACCGCAGCCTTGTCTAACTCAATGAAACCAAGCCATGCCTGCAGGGCAACCCAAGACAGGCGGGTCATGGTGGAGAGGGCTGATAGAATGTGGTCCACTGGAGAAGGGAATCGCAAGCCACTTCAGTATTCTTGCCTTGAGAACCCCATGAACAGTATGAAAAGGCAAAATGATAGATACCAAAAGAGGAACTCCCCAGGTCATTAGGTGCCCAATATGCTACTGGAGATCAGTGGAGAAATAACTCCAAAAAGAATGAAGGGATTGAGCCAAAGCAAAAACAATACCCAGTTGTGCATGTGACTGGTGATAGAAGCAAGATCCGATGCCGTAAAGAGCAATACTGCATAGGAACCTGGAATGTCAGGTCCATGAATCAAGGCAAATTGGAAGTCATCTTTAGCTTTGCAAAAAGTTCCATCACGTTATGAGCTCCTCTTTAAGTCCTTTATCATTTACCAGTATCTCATACTGGAATTAAGACTGTCCTTTGGTATCCACCAGTGATTGGATCCAGGACCACATCACCCCTGCCAATGACACCAAAAACCATGGCTGCTCAAGCCCCTTAAGTAAAACGGCATGGTTGTGTTGGCCTTCTGCTTTCTCAGATTGTAGAGCCAACAGAGGCCAACTGTATTACAGAATTTCCACAACATCAGAGAGGTCCACTGAACATTAGTTAATTTGACATGAGTGAGTGAGAAAAGAGCAGTGAACATTTCCAAGATGCAAGCAATAATCATTCTACCATCCTAATGGCAGGAAGCAAAGAGGAACTAAAGAGGCTCTTGATGAAGGTGAAAAAGCTGGCTTAAAACTCAACATTCAAAGATCATGGCATCTGGTCCCACTACTTCATGGCAAATAGATGGGGAAAAAATGGAAACTGACAGAATTTATTTTCTTGGGCTCCAAAATCACTGCAAACAAAAGATGCTTCCCTTGGAAGAAAAACCATGACCAACCTAGAGAGCATATTCAAAAGCAGAGACATCACTTTGCCAACAAAGGTCCATATAGTCAAAGCTATGGTTTTTCCAGGAGTTAAGTATGGATGTGAGAATTGGACCATAAAGAAGGCTGAGCACTGAAGAACTGATGCTTTCAAAATGTGGTGCTGAAGTAGACTCTTGAGAGTCCCTTGAAACACAAAGAGATCAAACCAGTCAATTCTAAAGGAAATCAACCCTGAATATTCATTGGAAGGACTGATGCTGAAGCTGTAGCTCCAAAGAGCCAACTCATTGGAAAAGACCCTGATGCTGGCAAAGACTGAAGGCAGGAGGAAAAGGGCGCAAAAGAGGATGAGATGGTTGGATGGCACCATCGACTCAATGGACATGAGTCTGAACAAATTCCAGGAGGTTGTGAAGGACAGGGAAGCCTGGCATGCTGCAGTCCACATTAGCTCCAAAGAGCCAACTCATTGGAAAAGACCCTGATGCTGGCAAAGACTGAAGGCAGGAGGAAAAGGGCGCAAAAGAGGATGAGATGGTTGGATGGCACCATCGACTCAATGGACATGAGTCTGAACAAATTCCAGGAGGTTGTGAAGGACAGGGAAGCCTGGCATGCTGCAGTCCACAGGGTCGCAGTCGGACATGACTGAACAATGAATGACAGAGAAAGCTTTAAGGTCAATAAGATTCATGCCAAGATATGATATCATATGGCTTCTATTTCCTAAATCTTATAAGATTTCAGGGCAGGATATAGTAAAAAGAGATCAGAGCTCCCAGCGGGAAACAATTTGCCAGTGCTCCTCAAAATTCCATCCTACATGAAGGGAACCCGTAACATATCCAATATAAACCAAATATCTCTTCTAATTGTATATAATGATAGCACTCCTTGCTGTCCGACAAGTTGCTATGGAAATGCTCAGAAATAATTTCTTTAGAGTTGCAATGATTACTGACAAAAATGAACAGACTTAGATTAAAACAAGTGGTAGATTCTGTTTTAATCTGATTCCATCCTACTGTATTTTATCATGACTAGCCTTCTTAATCAAATAACTTCATGAGTTTATGTCAAAATAAGGGAACGTGATAAGCAACCAAGTTTGCTTTTGTAAAATCAGTCTTAAATACCAAACCAGCAATATTGTTAAACACACATTTTTAGAAAAGATAAAAAACAGAATTTATTGGGCAGCTACTAAATATTAAGTGTTTTTTTAATTAATTTATTTTAATTGGAAGCTAATTACTTAGCTTAAAGCTCAACTTTCAGAAAACTAAGATCATGCCATCTGGTCCCATCACTTCATGGCAAATAGGTGGGGAAAGGGTGGAAACAGTGGCTGACTTTATTTTTCTGGGATCCAAAATCACTGCAGATGGTGACTGCAGCCATGAAATGAAAAGATGCTTGCTCCTTGGAAGGAAAGTTATGACCAACCTAGATAGCATATTAAAAAGCAGAGACATTACTTTGCCAACAAAAGTCCATCTAGTCGAGGCTATGGTTTTTCCAGTGGTCATGTATGGATGTGAGAGTTGGACTATAAAGAAGGCTGAGTGCTGAAGAATTGATGCTTTTGAACTGTGGTGTTGGAGAAGACTCTTGAGAGTCCCTTGGACTGCAAGGAGATCCAACTAGTCCATCCTAAAGGACCTCAGTCCTGGGTGTTCATTGGAAGGACTGATGTTGAAGCTGAAACTCCAATACTTGGCCACCTGATGTGAAGAGCTGACTCATTTGTAAAGACCCTGATGCTGGGAAAGACTGAGGGCAGGAGGAGGAGGGGACGACAGAGAATGAGATGGTTGGATGGCATCACCGACTCGATGGACATGGGTTTGGGTGGACTCTGGGAGTTAGTGATGGACAGGGAGGCCGGGCGTGCTGTGGTTCATGGGATAAGAATCAGACACGACTGAGCGACTGAACTGAACTGAATTACTTTACAATATTGTGGTACTTTTTGCCATACATCAAAATGAATCAGCCACAGGTGTACATGTTTCCACCCCATCTTAAATCACCCCCCCTACACACCGTCCTCTCTCCCCAACCCGATCCTCTGGGTTGTCCCAGAGCACCAGCTTTGAGTGCCCTGCTTCATGCATTTAATCCTCACAATAATCCCTTCAGGTAAGTTTTATGACCCTTTTACAGAGAAGGAAACCAGTCTCAAAGATGTAAAGTAACTTGCTCAAAATCAAAGAAATAGTAAACAGAGCCAGGATTGGATTCAGGAATAGTTGAACACAAATGTGTATGCTCTCCTTAGGCTCTCAGAAGGTACCACAACACGTAACAGTTCAGGAACCTCAGGCCTATGGTCTCTTTAAGACAAAAACCAAAAACCAAAACCCTCAGTAAGTAGGTGACTATAATATTAGGCTGAAAATAAGCCTGCTATATAAGTGACCAGAAACAAGCAAGTGTCAGACACACAAAATAAAAAGTTGAGTTCTGCCCAGAATATACAATAAAATTTGACCAGGTATTGATATGCCCCTTCAAAATCAAATCAAATTAACCAAAGAACCTAAAAAGAAGTAAGTAATGAAAAAAACTCAAGTCACATGCTGATAAACTCCTTTAGATGCTGATAAACATACAGAGCCAAGATAGAGATAAACCAATGATTCACTGTAGGGTATGATTTTTTAAATTATCTTATCATCTAAGAATAAAACTAAAAATGCTGAGACATTTCTTACCTCATCACAGAATGCCATAACAATTACTACAAATACCTGAACTGTAATGTCAATTACAGTGATTGCTCTAGCTGACTAACTCTGCTAACCTAATATAGAACTGCAGTAGTCAAATGAGAAACGGAAGCAGTCTAAGTTACTGGATGCTACACTCTTTACCTAGTAATTAGTTTATTCATTTTGGTTGTGGAATTTGCCTATAAATTCATTGTCGTGTATGCTTTGCCCAGAGGTTCTTTAAAGAAAAACCTGGACATCAAGATCCCATTTTTGATTTTAGCATTCAAAATAAAGAAAGCATCTTCAAGCACAGCACATACTGACACATCAGCAGTCACAGCACAACTCAAGCAGGCACACAAAGAAATGAAGACACACTAAATTCTATAAAGAGTAGAAATAAAAAGAAACATAGCAGAAACAAATCCAGCAGGGATAAAGAGGGTTGGGATGCATAAAATAATCTAGGTATATTTGAAGCTAGTTTTCCAAAATGAAGATACTAGCTTTCACTTTTGGTAATAGTTTCTAGCCAGAGGTACTAAGGAAAAGCTCAGCTATAAACACAAGACATGCTTTAAAATGATTGTTAAATGAAATCACACCGGTAAACACTCTCTCACAATGATAACGTCCAAGGAACTACAATAGCAAAACATAAATCATTTCCAACATAAATGGAGTATTTCCAAATTAGTAAATAAACTATGCAAACCACTCTATTTAACAGATAAAAGTTTTAAGTATTTTTTACAGTCATCACTAAGTTTTGGTTAGACAAACCCTAAGTGTCACTATTGAAAGTAATTTTTATGGAATCCATCTTCTGAAATGGTTTATAATGACTAAGTTTGGTATTTTTCTATTTTGTTTCTTGGCGCATTCTATTTCCAATTTAATAATATGGTACCAGAAAAACTTCTTGTATATGGCTTTAAACACTGTGTAAGTTGCATAGTTCTTAGGTTTTGAAATTTGCAGGACTACTGATACATAAAAGTATACCTTTAGCATACTTTAGAATGACTCTGCCAGTGCTGAAAACCCACCAGCTCTTATTAGGAAAGCCAAGATGAAAAACAGAGCCTGGTGCTTAAAAGAAAGTGCAGTTCAAAGATAGATGTCCTGATGTTCTCCTAGTTCAAAGAATCAGAAATCAATTGGTAATGTTACATATACTGTTTTGTCATTTAGCAGATGACAACTAAAGACATGGATCATTTTCCTTCCTTAAAGCATAAGCTTTGTTTTCTTCTATTTGTGATTTTTCTCTAAGGTATTTTCTATCTATTCTTCAACAATTTTTCCCTTCATCTTGCCAAAACAGGATTTGAAATACAAATCAAAATAAGTGTGTGGGGGGTGCAGGGAGGAGGAGAGGAGGGAGGAACCACTTCTGAATGGTTATAGTGAAGCCAAAAACAATTTTTCACTGCTAACTGGCTCATCTCACATCTACCTGTTAAGAAGTCCTGAGGCTTGAATATTCTGCTTAAGGCACACTAAAGACAAGGCTGTCTCTAGCCAATAGGCTTTACCCAGTGTTCAAGCACAGAACAGGTTTCAAATGGCTCAAGGTGGCTCAGTCTTCATTTCAGCTCCTTGGCCACTTAACAAAGCCCTTCTATTTAGGATACATTCGAAGGCCTGGGTTCCTAATGGGAATCCATATGTAGTATTTTCTGAATGCATGGATCTCTTCCAGATTTTTTTTCAAAACCCAGAATATTCACCTGGGAAACAATTCCCCAGCTTTAATCCAACTTGAAAATGGTCTCTAAGAGCCAGTGCACCAACACCCCCTCCAAGCTAAGGAAGCCATAGGATAGAAGGCAAACCATGGGATAGAAGACAAACCACAAGGCCTTGAAAGGTAATAGTTTCAGGACCTGGGACAATTGCTTCAATTCTGTGGGCTTCTAAAGAGAAGCCCATAGGAAAGCCTATGAAAATGCATATAAAAATACTTACTTTACAGGGAGTTAATGAAGAGAAAATAATTGGAACGTTGATCAAAAATTTCTAATTTGTAAAATTTATTTTGTTATGCAAGAAGACAAAAATTACTGAAGAAGCATTTTATCTACAAAGGTGACAATTAAGGCTCCCAGATACTGAAGAATGGCCCCTGATCAAACAGAGTGTTAAGGCAGGGGCCCCACTCTGCTCTTCTCAGGCCTCTTATACCACAGACCACATTCAACACACAGTGCAAACTTGAGCTCAACAATAACAGAAATGGTGCTCAGGCTTGGGCCCACCAAAGAGAAAATAAAAACCAAAATGATATATGGTGATAGCAACCTTCAAGAACAAATATATTTAAAATTACTGAGTGACCCTTTTGGGGTCTCCACACTTACCAGACCTTAAGAAAGCTGGTGGAGAAGGGACGACTGGATCAGGTGAGCTGGCCATTTCAAATTGTTGACTCTAATCATAAGCGTCGCAGGCTAAACTATAGCAATTTTCAAAACTGTTTAGTGAAGGTTAGAAGCAATCAGCGTTAGATTAATTGAAAGCAGTGTGAGCAGTTATTAACATGATGCAGTGTGCAACAAAGGCAATAATTGAGGCTCATTATAATTTTATTTTCTCTTTTATGACTAGAAAATTTGATTTTCTTTGCTTTGATAAATTACATTTGCTTATATGGATGTGGCAGGAAATATATAATGGCCACTTATTAAACATCACATAAGAGCAGCATCCTCTCTTGAGCAGTGAAGTGATTATGTTACTATGTAACAATGGCTCAGAACTTTGCAGTGGTGTGTATATCTGAGTCAGGTTAGTCTAAGTTTCAAACAAAATTCAGTTTATACACTCCTCTAAAAGTAACAAACAGAATTGGAGAACTCTGATTCACTTAAGAAACTTCACAGTCTACAGTTATAGAAGCCTCTGAAACCTCAACTAATTTGGAGGGATCTCCAATGGTATCTTTTACTGCTATGATGTAAACATATAGGAACATCCAACATTTATACAATGTATTCAACTACTTTGTACATGAAAGTGATTTAAGTGACCACATTCAACAATAGTTAAAATCTGAATTTTATTTTCTCAGTAAAGACAGAGAAGGCAGGTTTTCAAAGCTGACTGTTAAGACATGCAGTTCAGAGAAAATTAAAACTGGAAAAGAAAATAAACTCTATATACGTGTATTGGAGACATGCAGTTCAGAGAAAATTAAAACTGGAGAAGAAAATAAACCCTATATATGTGTATTAGAGGAAAAGAGAAACACTGTAAAAATATACGTTGAAGGTAGGGCTCAGTTTCCTGTAAAAAAACTCCAGTTACTCTCTTTGATGGGATATTATCAACCAAATAGAACTTTTTATAGCCCAGACAGACTCATTGCTAGTGGTCAACTAAATAGTTCAATATGACACAAAAAAATTGAGAACAGTGTGAAACAAAACATATGTGACTACTGTATGTAACTGTATTGATTCTAAAATGTACTAAGGATTAGTTTTTGAAAAATTCTCTCATACTTCAGTGGTAGTTTTGCTATAACCCTAAGTAAATATGTGCAGAACTATTTTTAAGGGTTAAAACAGAATGAAATAAGCAAGAAACACTGAATTTCTCCTGTATGATTTATTAGACACTTAAAAAAAAAAGCTAAGCACTCTGTTGTTTGCACAACAGACAACTAAGAACTTCATAAATGGGAAAAGCCAAAACATAATGGGGTGGTATTAGCTGTAAAAAATAACAACAAACTCCTGAACACCAATGCAAATGCAGAGTTAGCTTTCCTAGAGCTGTGTTTTTTACTGTTATTAGATTATCAACTTTGACCTTAGCTAACTAGTTTATATAGTAACAACAATAACTAACAAATAGTAACAACAATCCTTCAAAAGGGAAGATTCTTAGTTGAAGACTTGGTCATTCCACCATCTTTCCTGTATATAGGGGCACTTTTTAGCTCGAGATTACATCCAGCCAGGAATAAGAAGTTTCAGTCCTGGCTCTCAGATGAGTTCCCAGCCAGAAGTGCTAACTTCAAAGTCGTGACTCTGCAATTTGAACAAGTCAGTTCAGGACACTTGAACTGTTATAACTGCCTGCGCAGCGTCTTCTGACCTAGGTGGCATCGGGTTTGGGAGCCACAGGTGAGAACTAGGTGTCCTGGGGCCACTTGCCCAGGGAAGGGGCCCACTTCCTTCTGAGCCTTAACTATGCTCAGGTGACATCCTTCACTGCCTGAGGCCCCGTGCCCCTCAATTTCTGCCACATAGGCTAGAGCTCAGAACCTGTATATAAGGCAACAAGCAACCGCCGGTTTTCTAGGACCAGACCCTAGTCATAAAAATGAAACACTCTGACTTTCTCCTGGGAGGAAGACAGGCACGAACAGCAGGCTGTCGAGTGTGGTGGCCGTCTGATTTCGAAGTAAGAAGACTCCGGACTAAGTCGGCACCACCACCTACTTTCCGAGGGGGAGCACACGCGAAATACAGCTGGGGAAGCACAACGGAATAAAGGTGGGGCCACCACCTAATGGGGGAAGACTTCAGGAGGAAGTCAGGGACCACCGTCTGCTTTCTAAGAGAAACTCGCGGGCACAGGTTCATTCTAGGACCCCTATCTGCTTCCCGCCCAAAGCGCTAGATGGGGAGCACCCCTGTGGTGCAGGGAAGGGGTGGCGTCCCAGCCAGCCAAACCTGAGCGCTTGGTCCGGGCTCTTCGCTCCAAGACCTTCCAGCTCACTTCGGCCATGAGCCCCGCCATCGCGCTCGGGCCGCCGCCTTGGCCCCCACCCCCGGGCCGCCTGTCAGCTCCGCCCGGCCGGCCCCGCCCCCCCGCGCGACACTGTCGGGAGGCGCACCGGCCGGAAGTGAGCTGAGGGCCAGCTTCAACCTAGCTCCGCGGCTTCCCAAGCGTCAGAGGGGCAGCCCTAGGGGAGAGTAAGAGAACCGGCCGCGGTCGTACGGGCGTCGGAGCTGCGCTCTTTCTCTCTCTGCCGGCGGCACGGTGCTTTCCGGCTGCCGTTAAGCGCGGCAGTGGGCCGGCGGGCTGGGGCGGAGGGGCTGCCATGGCGGCGGCGAGCCGGCTGCCGGACTCTTGGGTGCTGCTCGCCCTGCTGCTTGGGAGGCTCGCGCTGCTGGGAGTCGGGCCGGTCCCGGCGCGGGCGCTGCACAACGTCACGGCCGAGCTCTTTGGGGCCGAGGCCTGGGGCACCCTGGCGGCCTTCGGAGACCTCAACTCTGACAAGCAGACGGACCTCTTCGTGCTGCGGGAAAGTCAGTGCTTGCCTGGCCCCTCTCTGTCCGCGTGCCCCTCCCGGTGTTCCCCACGCCCCTTGCCTGGAGGGCCGGTTCTCCTGCTTTTCCCGGCCCTTTTGTGGCAGCCCTGTCTTTCTCCCTTTATCTCCAATTTCCTTGACAACCCCCCCCTTTTTTTTTTCACTATCTTTTCCAAACCCGGGTCTTGGATTGACCACTTCACGGATTGACCGCACTAGAAACACCCCAGGTTTTTTTGTTTTATTTTCTTGAGAAGACCGCGACCCTCACTCAGGCACCCCGCCCCCTTCATAGAATCACCTGCCTTCCAGAGTCCTTCCTGATCCCCAGGAGTCTTTCTAGCTTTCTATACGTTCCTTCCCAAGGCCCCTTCATTCCTATTTGCCTTACTTCCTCCAGTCTCCCTTCCTCTTTGATGAACTGGAAAAGGTGCAACTTGGTAATTTCCTCTGGTAAAGAACTTCTCCCTACCTCCTAATTAATCTAATTCACCCTCCACTCCCTTTGTCTGGGTCCCAGCTTTCTTTGAAACTACTATTCCTTCCCAAGAACTTAACACACAGTTAACTAAAGTATTTTGCAGGCACCACTAATAAATAAACAAACCCAGTGTCTCTTTGGAAGAGGATTCTCAAACTGCAGGTTTTTCTCCTTTCTAAGTTGCCTAGTCTTTTGTGTGCAGAAGACCTCCTTGCTTTGGCCACCATCCTCCTCTTCCAAATCTCTGCTTTATTTTCAAGCTTAAGGTTCTTGGGAGTTCTTTGGTTTAACCATCACTAAACTATTTTTTGGTAAATCTTGATGCTGACAGTGGGCAGTAGAGGGTCTCAGTATTCTTGAGTACCCAGAAAACAGGTTCTATTTAAGGTCAAGGCTGTGAAAGAAGGAAGTGAAGCACTTATACAAAGTTTGACAGGATCTTGGCCCAGATCTCTTGGAGTCCTTTCTGGGACCCCAGAGCTTCTGGTGGACCTTGGCCCTTGGGTATTTCCCTTGTTTTTATATGACTCCATTTACTGCAGGAAGGGGGCAGACTGCCTAACCTATAGCTGCTCCTTCCAAAGTGGAGAAAGACTCCCTTTAACTTTAAAGATGACGTGTGTTTGGCTAAACAGTTTGAAAAGTCTGTTCCAATGAGTGCTCCTTGAACTCCAGAAATGCTTGGGGGTGGGGGGTGGATCTTTAGGAGCCAGAAGAGACTGGTCTTGGAGGATTCAGTTTTTTTCCATTTAAATACAAAATCACTCTCTTGTTTCTAGTCACATGCCTGCAGTAAGGAGTTACAGTGTTCTTGGTGTGACGCATCTGTGCAATGAACTAAACATAACAGCCTTATAAGAGGTCGAGTTGTTAGGTTTGGGGAAGGTATGACTTAACCCAGGCATATTCTTTATATGCTTCCTTTAAGTCAGTCGATCTGACTCCTAGGAGGAGGCAGGACCAAGTATATTTTCCATGTTCATCTTTCTAGTATCCCTGCTGCTTTGAATATTGAATTTGTTGTATACTATTAGGAATCACCATTCCATTAGTCTGATAGGCATCCTCGATAGGGCAGACAAACTGGAGTAAAATAAAAGTTTTCTTGTTGAAAACAGGGCCTGTAAAGCTTCTTGTAACCACTGATTAGATGTCTTAATGGGAAGCATTTTTCTAATGTTACATATTTGCCTCTTTTAGGAAATGACTTAATCGTCTTTTTGGCAGACCAGAATGCACCCTATTTTAAGCCCAAAGTAAATTTATCATTGAAGTAAGTACAGATGTGTGTGTTTCTGTAAAATTGTCATTGTTGTAATAACATGCAGTAACCAATTGTGTTGTTTTTGAAATCAGTTTTACTCTAATATGATATCATGATAGAAAACCACTAGTTATGAGGTATGAAGCAAGTAACTTGTTGGGAAAATTAGTTAACATACAAAAATTTAAAGTTAAAAAAGCAAATAATTTTGAGTGGATCCAGGTCTGTTCCTACATAAGCACCTTTCAGACCCTTGTGATCTGATATGCTTTCTTAAATGGCTTAGGGATTGTCCCTCATCCTGAGTGTGCCTGTGGGAACAGCCTGCTCACAGGCTCTTCAGGTCAACTTTGCAGTCTGAAAGAGAAGTTTGCTGTGGGGTCAGTGACTTCTGTTTTAATTTTTTCCTTATTGACTGGTAGCTGGTGACTGCTAGGGGACTAACTGGTTACTTTTGAGGAAATTTCAATCAAAATGAATTTTTTCAGTGTTCAAATAATTGTCCTGTTTTATATGTGTGTGTGTGTGTGTGTGTGTGTGTGTGTGTGTATATGACTGGCCTTGCATGAAATACAGTGACTCATTCAAAGTAAACCAACAGTTTTGAAATTACAAGAAGCAAGAATTGAATCGCTGTCTGGAAGAAGAGATGAGTCAGTGCAGGCTCAAGTGGCAGCTTCTAGAAAGTTATGGAACTTGAGCTTGACCTTGAAATAGGTAAAATTTAGGTGAGGGCTTTCAGTTTTCAGGATACAGCATTAATAAGAAATGGCAGTAAAAAACAGCATATTGTGAAGAGAAGATGAAAAAATTTGCCTGACGGAAGTAGAGGGTACACTTTGGAGAGAGACAGACTAGGAAGATGAGATCAAGTCAGACTAAACCTTCATAAATATCAGCATTGACCTCAATCCCATGAAAAATGGAAAATCGTTACAGGCTCTTGTTTGAAGGAGAAGTGATGAAAACGGTATTTTTAAGTTTTTATTTACTTGTAAGTCATGTGCAGGATGAATTGGTATGTAAAAAGATCAGATATTACTTCAGAAGCTGTTCCAAAAATTTAAGAAGTTCACTTGTGGCCTAATGAGTCTTGAGATTCTTTAATATTTAACTTAAATTCAAACATGGAAGATTAGAAGTTAAGGCAATTCATGGGCTGTTAAAGATTTGGGTTCCACAGAGTTTTGTTTTTTTTTTTCAGTCCCAATTAATTTCTTTTTCTTTGACTAATGTCATTTTATATACTTACAAATTTAGAAATTCTTGTATTTATTTAGTATACTTTCCAAAAAATAACTGTCCTTCACTGTTTTTTCCTCTACTCCTCTGTTCCTCTCTCAAATACAACCACATTTAAAACTTTGAGTTGTTTTGGTGTTTATTTCCATATTTTGGGGCTTCCCTAGTGGCTCAGAAAGTAAAGAATTTGCATTGTTGCACTCCTTCGCAATCTGAACTTTCATGCCTTGGGCCTTCTGCAGAGTCTCTGTTTGGAGATTTTTCCCTTTGTTATTCTTTGGTTAATCCCTATTTCTTAGATCGTGTACCATTTTGTTCTTTGCTTCTTCATTTACTTCACTGGAGTGTATCCTTCTAGAAGTTTGGAAGTGGGTATGTCCTTCCATTTCCAAAACCTTTTTCTGCTCTTTGATTGACCTATAGTCTTCTAGCTTCATAGGTTGCTGATTTAAAATCCATTGCTGTTCTTTTTCCTAATCCTTCAAATATAGCTTGTTTTATTTTTAATTTTAGAAGCTATTAGGGAGTCTTCTTTATCCCTTTTTTCTGAAATTTCATAGTATGTATTGGTATATACTGCTTTTCATTATTCTGGGCAGTAGATGGGCCCCTTCAAATCTTCTATACCTGGGGGATTTTTGAAATGTTCTTATTTCTCTGATTATATTTTTGTTTTCTCTTTAAGAAATCCTTTCTAGTTGGTTATTGGATTGCCTGACTCCATCCTTTATTTCTTTATTTCATTTGTGTCTGTCATTTTGTGGGTTTCCCCCCACCCAGGAATTCTTAATTTTATCTTGGGCTTTTTACTGGATATTTTTATGTTAGCTATCATTTGAAATGAAAGAAGGTTTATTCAGGGGGGAAACAGAATCCAGAGGCAGACTATGGACCCTCTCGGATCCAGGAAAGGCCATCTGTTACATTTTTAATCTCCAAGAAGTTTTCTTTGTTCTCTTATTATTCTTTTGTGTTAGCATGCTATTCTTTTTTTTTTTTTTTTTATGGATATATTTTCTTCTCTTATGTCCTTAAGTATAGTTTTGAAGCTTTGTTCACTATTTTTTCAGATTCTTTATTGCTGTTTGTTTGACTGTCTTTAATACTCAGTTTTCTTTAAAAGGCAGTTAGCTCTTTATTGAACTTTATTAAGAATAAAGTACTAAATAACTCATTGGAAACTCTGCTTGGTGGGATTTGTCTCTTGGCCTGTGGATATGGTCCTGGCTGATGGGCATCCTAGGGATTTGGCAGAGCTGGGATCAAAGGCCCATATTCCTTTTGTTGACTTGCCATTAACTCCCAGTTTTTAGCCTTAGGCCAATATCTTACCATCTCCTGCAACTTAAATCTCTGACATCTGAAACTTCCCAGAAATAAACTAGTTAATGCCTTGCTGAGCAAGAGGGAAAAGGAACCATCACAAACCTTCAGTTAAATCTCTTTTCAGCCTTGTGTCTTATTTTTGTCATCCGGTATTTCTGATGACTCCACATTCTAAGCTTTTCAAACGTTCTTCAAGGCAAAAAGCTTCTTGAGCCTTTTCTCTAAACACTTCAAGCTAAAGTGTATATAAGCTATACAGTTGACCGTTGAATGATATGGATCTGAAACGCATAGGTCCACTTACATACATACTTTTTTTCCACTAAATACATACTGCAGTACTATGCTGTCCACAGTTGGTTGAATCTGTGAATGCAGAACCAAGGATGTGGAGCACCAATTGTAAAGTTATATGTGGATTTTCAACTGCAGCTGGTCAGTGTCCTTAACCCCACATGTTCTTCAAGGGTCAGCTCTTGTTTCCTTGCCCCCTGTTAAGTAAATTAGCATCTCTCCATCTGCTGTGTCCTTTGATGATCTCTTTGTCTTTGAGGGTTATGCTTTTAAAAAAATAATTATTCCATATAATTTTAGTAGGTTCTTTGAGAAAAGAGATCAATGCATATCGCAATCTGTTATTTTTTAAAGTTCAAGTTCCTATTTTTAGAGCCATAAAGAAGCAAGGCAATTTTAGGAATAAAACTGGTTAGGATAAGTTCCCATCTAGTCCTTTGTAATGTATTCCTGTCTGTTTCAGGGTAGCTTTTGACCGCAAATCATGGATTTATTTGAACAAGTGTTACTGTCAAGTATGTGCAGCAGACACATGACTTCACATGCACACATACACAAGTACACAGCAGGGTGTGCACTTACATGCAGCTTACTGCATAGTAGCATGTGCAGTTGCTGTGGCATCATTTTTAAAGACCAGCTGTTTTTCAGGGAAAGGTTAAAGTATTTTCAGAATACTTTGAGGAAACTGACATTACAAAAAGTATTTTATCATAATGAGAATCAATTTTAGAGGACAACACAACTGAATTTGAATTCCAGCTATTCCATTTAAGTAGCTGTTTAACTCAGAAAGCAACTTAATTGCTCCAAACCTCAGTTTCTTGGTCTATTCAATAAGAAGAACAATACCTATTTCAGGTAATGGAGATCATCAGATAATAATAATAGCTGTTAAGCACTTGTTATAATATCTGAGACATAGTAAGTAGCTGCATTAAAATAAAGCTATTATTGTATTTTTTTTCCAAATCTTATCATTATCATTATTTTCCTCATTTCACTGTAAGTAAAACCTGTTAAAAATTTTTTATATTTGTGATGTCATTTAGAAAATAATTATTCATAGACTATTTGGAAACTGTCTTGCTGTTTGTTCTTAAGTATAATTAAATATAAAAAAATTGAATTTAAGGCCTAATTTGGTTGGGTCACTCAGACAACATTATGACCACACTTCAGAATGTCTTTTTTAAATTTTTCAAGGTTAGTATAAACCATTCTAGAATATTTTATTGTTAAAGATGTAGAACTAGGTATGTATGACTTAATAGTTTATTGCCAGGTTTGGTCAAAAGGAACATATTTTTCATTATGAATCTTGAAAAGCTTTCAGAAATAAAATTATTATTTCAAATCTGCATTGAAATCCAAAATTAAGTAATTTTTAAATAATATCTTTTATAAAATGACATTGATACTCTTGGTGCTTTAACAATTGATAATCAGCCTCCTTTTGTATAAACACCATTCATGGGTCCTGGTATCTCTGACAAAAGAACTAGGTGAAAGGACTAAGTTAACACTTAAACATAGAACTGCACTTCCTCTTAATAAATATTTCAGCTTTTTCTCATTTCTTAAGACTCTCTGCATTCATCCTGAATTCCTTCATAGTCCGAGGAAGCCTACATACATGAAGGATGATAAGCTATTAAAGAAGACAATGAAATTAATCTGTTCTGTCAATTTTTATATTTTGTATTGAAAATACTTTTGCATAGTATAAGTATAAAAGTGTCCTTTTCTATTATAGCGCTACTGAAATGTTTATTAAAATATTTGTTTGTTTGTTTGTTTAGTAATTACAGTACATTGATAACCAGTGTAGTCCCAGGGGATTATGATGGAGATTCACAAATGGATGTCCTTCTGACGTATCTTCCCAAAAATCATGCCAGTGGTGAATTAGGAGCTGTTATCTTCTGGGGACAGAATCAAACATTAGGTGAATTTGTTTTAAGTGTCTTAATATTTGTCACTGGATATTAAAGGAAAAACATGCCTGGTGTTCTTAGGTAAATGTAAAAAAATAATGTTCAAAAATCAGTTCAAAAATGCAGTTCTTATGTGTCAGTAATTGTCTCTAAAAATCTTCTTTAAAGTTTGTTTTCTGATTCTCCTTTTTCAACCTAGAAGTGATATGCAGTCAACTCTAGGGAGCAAAATCCATCCTTGTTAGCTTAAGGAAGAGAGATTTATTAAAAGGTTTTTATGCTTTACAGAGTTATTGGGTTGGCTGAAGAACACACACTAAGTTGAACTTTGAGGAACAATTCTCAAAGCCTTTGAAGAATCTACTGCCCTTTTACCATCAGAAAGCAGCCAACAGGTGCTCCCTCAATACTTAAAATTCAGTGATCAGACCTTTAAGACAGAAATGGTAGAAATACAGCCTTCACCCCATTTCTGCCTTGCAAAATCCATAGTGTATCTAATTAGCAGGGCTCACGTTTTATTCAGAATCTTAGAAGCAAGTATGTCTGAGAAATACTGTTTTTGGTTTCTGGTCTCCTCAGTACAGGAAAGCACAAAAAGGTTAAAGGTTGAGAGTCTGTCTACCATGCATGCATGCTAAGTCGCTTCAGTCATGTCCAGCTCTTTGCAACCCTATGGACTGTAGCTCGCCAGGCTTGTTGTCCATGTGATTCTCCAGGCAAGACAGTCTACCCTGTCTTCCCAGGAATCTTCAAATCTTATCTGAAAAACCAGTTAATTACACCTGAGTGGGCAATTTTGTTCATAGAACCAGATTTCAAGGACTGAGGAGAGGAGAGCACGGACATTTTAGAATCAGGTAGTTTTGACATACTGGGTTCTTTACAGCAAAATCTTCATTGACAGCTGCTCTAGTGGTAAACCATATATAAAGAAGACTCATGTAAGAGATTTTCAGAATGAAGACTCAAAAGGAAGTGATTATAGTGCTGATATCTTCACTGTAGTATGAAAGTGAAAGTGTTAGTCCCTCAGTCGTGTCCAATGCTGCGACCCCATGGACTGCAGCCTGCCAGGCTCCTCTGTCCAGGCAGTTCTCCGGGCAAGAATATTGGACTCAGTTGCCATTCCCTTCTCCAGGGATCTTCATACCCAGGGATTGAACCTATGTCTCCTGTATTGCACACAGATTCTTTACTATCTAAGCCATCAGGGAAGCCCATAGACTTTCCCAATAGTTTATCTTTACAAACTTGATGTCCACTTAAGTTATAGTGTCTCATTAGTGATTAATGGTGAAAGTTGGAATTAGTTAGAGATGAATCTTGGAAAGAGTAAAAGATTATTCTTGTCCCTGAGTGCAGATATAAAAAAGAATATAAAAGGCCTGTTCATTTATGTGTTTTCTTTTCTTTTACAGATCCTAGCAATATGACCATACTCAATAGGACTTTTCAAGATGAACCACTAATTATGGAGTAAGTATGTGCTTGCTTCCCTTTAGATGATTTTAAACTTACAAACATAAAATAAAATCTTTCATGTAGGAAACTACTTTGCTCAGTCGTATTGGCTCTGTATTCATTCTCCCTTTAAAGCTGATAGGGGCCTGCCCTCTTAATTGTATGATATTTACTTGCCGTGAAGGAAGAAAGAGAAAAATGAACTTCATTATTTTGGAAAAAGAAAAAGATTGTCTTTTTGGTTTTGTCTTAATAGCTTTGAATGTGTCCATAATGGATCTTTATTAATCCTAGCCATGTCATTATTCAGAGAACTAAGATAACTGTTCTTGGATAAAACTGTTAGTGCTTGATTGGCAGATATGAAGGGTAGAGGATTTCCTCTAGTGACTTAGAACTATTTTTATATTAAGGAAAAACTTTGTCCTTTTTTTACAGCTCTTGCTTAGTATTACCATTTATCTCCTCGAAGTAGACTCCTGTACCAACATAAGGTTAATTCAAATAGCTGTCAGGATTCTGATAATGATATAGATTCTCTCCTGGGGACTAAACAGTGTACAGCCACATTCTTGCTTCCAGTGCTGCCTTTTGTACAGTTATTAAAATCATAGTTGTACGTCAATAGGTCACTGACTATTAGAAGTCTGAACTTTAATCCATGGATTAATCTTTGAAAGGCTCTCAGCTTGATTTATTTTATAACTAGGTGTTTCTCATTGTTGTTACAATATTCAATGGCTAGTATAAATTTTTACACCATCTTAGGGATAACTTTTGTGGGTTATTTCCCCTAAGCCCATCTGACTCAATGAGGAGGAGGGTCATGATTCTGAAATTACAGTTTCCTTATTACTCAGAGATAGGCTAGACTATGCAGAGGCTACAGACAATACCAAAATCTCACAACAGAAGTTTATTTCTTGCTCATATTGCATGTCCATTGTGGGTCGCTGATAGTCTATGCTCTTTTGCTAGCACTCAGTGTCTTACAGGCCCTATCGTCTGTGGAGCTGGGCCATCTGAAACACATTGCTGAGATGGCCAGAGGGTCCAATAACGAAAGTTAAACTTGTCACTTCTGACATTGAATTGACTACAACAGATACTGTTGTGTGTTTACCACACTTACCCAAAGTTTTTTTTTTTTTAATTAAATTGTAAGTGAGAATTTAATAGAATAGCTCCTTAATGTTTTTAATGTTTTCTTTTCAGCTTCAATGGTGACTTAATTCCTGATATATTTGGTATCACAAATGAATCCAGCCAGCCACAGATACTATTAGGAAAGTGAGTAAATGTGATTATAACCATGTAATTAATTGTACATGTTGGTGATAGAGGGACTGTGTGTCTGTATGAACTGATTGCTTTTACCATTGTGGGGGGAACCCCATCTTACTGGAAATCCTTGATTTTTAAAAGGACATTTGGTCAACATATAAGTTTCCTCAAACAGGATGGATTTGATCTGCCACTGGTTTCTTTGTAAAGCCAGTTTAATCATTTTCCCTCTGGAAATTAGAGATACAAACTTTGCAAGTCCCCACTTAAATACTGGTTCGTTAGATGTTCGTAGAAATGGAAAGATTTAATCTGAATACTGTGGATAGCTGCCATCTTGGTTGATTTTCCACCTTACTCATGTTAACTCTCATATGTTTACTGATAAGCCATGTTCCTTCTGTGTTCAAAGAGCAATTAATATTGCCTGAAAATGTANTTCTCAAAGCCTTTGAAGAATCTACTGCCCTTTTACCATCAGAAAGCAGCCAACAGGTGCTCCCTCAATACTTAAAATTCAGTGATCAGACCTTTAAGACAGAAATGGTAGAAATACAGCCTTCACCCCATTTCTGCCTTGCAAAATCCATAGTGTATCTAATTAGCAGGGCTCACGTTTTATTCAGAATCTTAGAAGCAAGTATGTCTGAGAAATACTGTTTTTGGTTTCTGGTCTCCTCAGTACAGGAAAGCACAAAAAGGTTAAAGGTTGAGAGTCTGTCTACCATGCATGCATGCTAAGTCGCTTCAGTCATGTCCAGCTCTTTGCAACCCTATGGACTGTAGCTCGCCAGGCTTGTTGTCCATGTGATTCTCCAGGCAAGACAGTCTACCCTGTCTTCCCAGGAATCTTCAAATCTTATCTGAAAAACCAGTTAATTACACCTGAGTGGGCAATTTTGTTCATAGAACCAGATTTCAAGGACTGAGGAGAGGAGAGCACGGACATTTTAGAATCAGGTAGTTTTGACATACTGGGTTCTTTACAGCAAAATCTTCATTGACAGCTGCTCTAGTGGTAAACCATATATAAAGAAGACTCATGTAAGAGATTTTCAGAATGAAGACTCAAAAGGAAGTGATTATAGTGCTGATATCTTCACTGTAGTATGAAAGTGAAAGTGTTAGTCCCTCAGTCGTGTCCAATGCTGCGACCCCATGGACTGCAGCCTGCCAGGCTCCTCTGTCCAGGCAGTTCTCCGGGCAAGAATATTGGACTCAGTTGCCATTCCCTTCTCCAGGGATCTTCATACCCAGGGATTGAACCTATGTCTCCTGTATTGCACACAGATTCTTTACTATCTAAGCCATCAGGGAAGCCCATAGACTTTCCCAATAGTTTATCTTTACAAACTTGATGTCCACTTAAGTTATAGTGTCTCATTAGTGATTAATGGTGAAAGTTGGAATTAGTTAGAGATGAATCTTGGAAAGAGTAAAAGATTATTCTTGTCCCTGAGTGCAAATGTAAAAAAGAATATAAAAGGCCTGTTCATTTATGTGTTTTCTTTTCTTTTACAGATCCTAGCAATATGACCATACTCAATAGGACTTTTCAAGATGAACCACTAATTATGGAGTAAGTATGTGCTTGCTTCCCTTTAGATGATTTTAAACTTACAAACATAAAATAAAATCTTTCATGTAGGAAACTACTTTGCTCAGTCGTATTGGCTCTGTATTCATTCTCCCTTTAAAGCTGATAGGGGCCTGCCCTCTTAATTGTATGATATTTACTTGCCGTGAAGGAAGAAAGAGAAAAATGAACTTCATTATTTTGGAAAAAGAAAAAGATTGTCTTTTTGGTTTTGTCTTAATAGCTTTGAATGTGTCCATAATGGATCTTTATTAATCCTAGCCATGTCATTATTCAGAGAACTAAGATAACTGTTCTTGGATAAAACTGTTAGTGCTTGATTGGCAGATATGAAGGGTAGAGGATTTCCTCTAGTGACTTAGAACTATTTTTATATTAAGGAAAAACTTTGTCCTTTTTTTACAGCTCTTGCTTAGTATTACCATTTATCTCCTCGAAGTAGACTCCTGTACCAACATAAGGTTAATTCAAATAGCTGTCAGGATTCTGATAATGATATAGATTCTGTCCTGGGGACTAAACAGTGTACAGCCACATTCTTGCATCCAGTGCTGCCTTTTGTACAGTTATTAAAATCATAGTTGTACGTCAATAGGTCACTGACTATTAGAAGTCTGAACTTTAATCCATGGATTAATCTTTGAAAGGCTCTCAGCTTGATTTATTTTATAACTAGGTGTTTCTCATTGTTGTTACAATATTCAATGGCTAGTATAAATTTTTACACCATCTTAGGGATAACTTTTGTGGGTTATTTCCCCTAAGCCCATCTGACTCAATGAGGAGGAGGGTCATGATTCTGAAATTACAGTTTCCTTATTACTCAGAGATAGGCTAGACTATGCAGAGGCTACAGACAATACCAAAATCTCACAACAGAAGTTTATTTCTTGCTCATATTGCATGTCCATTGTGGGTCGCTGATAGTCTATGCTCTTTTGCTAGCACTCAGTGTCTTACAGGCCCTATCGTCTGTGGAGCTGGGCCATCTGAAACACATTGCTGAGATGGCCAGAGGGTCCAATAACGAAAGTTAAACTTGTCACTTCTGACATTGAATTGACTACAACAGATACTGTTGTGTGTTTACCACACTTACCCAAAGTTTTTTTTTTTTTAATTAAATTGTAAGTGAGAATTTAATAGAATAGCTCCTTAATGTTTTTAATGTTTTCTTTTCAGCTTCAATGGTGACTTAATTCCTGATATATTTGGTATCACAAATGAATCCAGCCAGCCACAGATACTATTAGGAAAGTGAGTAAATGTGATTATAACCATGTAATTAATTGTACATGTTGGTGATAGAGGGACTGTGTGTCTGTATGAACTGATTGCTTTTACCATTGTGGGGGGAACCCCATCTTACTGGAAATCCTTGATTTTTAAAAGGACATTTGGTCAACATATAAGTTTCCTCAAACAGGATGGATTTGATCTGCCACTGGTTTCTTTGTAAAGCCAGTTTAATCATTTTCCCTCTGGAAATTAGAGATACAAACTTTGCAAGTCCCCACTTAAATACTGGTTCGTTAGATGTTCGTAGAAATGGAAAGATTTAATCTGAATACTGTGGATAGCTGCCATCTTGGTTGATTTTCCACCTTACTCATGTTAACTCTCATATGTTTACTGATAAGCCATGTTCCTTCTGTGTTCAAAGAGCAATTAATATTGCCTGAAAATGTAAACATTTCTCTCTAAGCTCTGGAAACTTTTCCTTGTATACTCTATCCTTGACTAGCATGTGTGCTTGTGCATATCCAAGAATGCCACTCTTAGGGAAAACTGCCTGTTACCTTGTGATTTGAAGATTTCCATTATAGTTCCTCTAGATTTGGATAGAACTGTCCTCCTAACACAAGAATTGATGATAGCAAGATACTTTTCATGAGATACCTTCAACTTGGTTAATGTTTTCTCTTTGATGAAGTACACATTTTAAGAGTACAGAATACTTTTTTTTTTTTTTCACTTTCCAGCAAGTGCAGGGAACCATCTTTATCAATTTGTCTTCCCAAGTACTATAAATATAATGAATTTTCCTTCTGGGTTTTGGAGAAGTAATGTATTTTTATGATTAGTTTTCAAAATGTGATTCACAGGCACAAAGATGAGTAAATTTTCAAAATTTGAGCTATTCCGATGTGAAACTATCACATTTTCTGTCCCTTTTCTTTTAAAGTTCTCAGTAAAGAATATGAGTGTTCTTATGCTAGTCATAGTGACCTTTTAAAGACTTACTGTGACTCTTTAATGAGAAACCCGTTTTTCCCTCAAACTTTGAAATCTGTCTGGAAGAGCACACTGCTTGAGAGAGCAACTGGATGTGGATCTTGCTTTGGCTCCGCCGCCACGCCTGAGAGGCACTGAATGTGGATGTGGTGTGGGAAGCCACAGGCCACACCCCTGCTTGTTTACCTGGGGTAGACATGTGATTGAGAATGTGGTGGTGATTTCTGGTGTAGGTTATTTTATGGTAATCTCTTTTATTTTATGATAATCTCCATTTTAGTGACAGAAATGCTTGGAATATCTTTAATATGATATGGCTTGACCTTATGAAATTTAAACTTATGAAACAGTTATTATAATTATTATTATATAATAGTTATTATCTAATGATAATTGAAAAATAACTGCCTAGAAAAAAATAACTACCTAGATATTGTATAATAATGTCATAAATTATTTATTTGTTCTGACTTCTAGATGAGAGTGTTTTTGTCCTCTGATGCTTCTTTAAAAACTTGTTCTGCCTGAAGATATATTCACTTTTATTCTTTTATAGATTATACTCTGATATACTACAGTATGCTGAAGTAGTACTCTGCTGTTTCAAGATATTTATTATTTAAACTTCAGTTACAGATTAAACAATAGTGGCTAACCCTATTATAGGTAACAAGTTTGTATCCAAGATTTGTCCTGATACGATCTTTTAAAATGAAATTATGTAAATTGCAGCAAAGAATTTCTGTCAAGAGCATTGTTAGAATGACTATAGCTAGCATTATAATTATTTAGACAAAGCTGAAGATTTCTCTATTGGGGCAAGCATTAATATGTTACTAAAATAAGATAAATGTATTTAGTCATATCCATTTTATAAGTTACAGATATATGATTAGGTGCATAAGTTAAAAAGCCATCGGAATTAACATTTTGGACTATTTGTGTGACCTCAGTTTAGCAGTGCACTCCTATCTATCAAGAAACCTAATCTACCTTTGCAGCTTAAATATTGTGCTTATTTTGCCTGACCCCAAGATTATCTTAATCAAATTTGACTCGAACCTAAATTTTCTGGAAAATTTTGCAGTGATCTTTGAATAGAGTGCTAAGTATTCCCATGGGATTGTGCTGAAAAGCCCATGGCTGTAAGTGGCCCAGTACAGGCATGGAACATGGAAAAAGGAGACTGCCCACAGGTAAAACTAACATGATCTGGAGTAAGGGTGCAGGTGGTCAGCCTAAGCCAGCAACAGAGATAGGTAGAAAAATCCCTTTTACTTGGTACAGTGGGGTTATCTGATAAGGACAGAAATGGTGCTAAATTTCCTGAGATACCAGGAATCATTGAAGTGTGTTAAATGTGCAAAGGTGAGGCTTCAGTTTGTGCCTCCACCTCACTTCATAATGACTTGAAATAATGTAATAATGTGCCACATTATTGAGAAATAACACCTAGCTATTAAGTGTTAGAGCAGCTTTTGCAGTGATGTGAGGTTATCGTTAATGAGCATTTTCTGTAAAAGGGTATTTGAAACTGATGCTGCATAAGCGTTCAGAATATTGTTTTTAGTACTGATGTGAAAACACTTGTACCTGTAATTTTAATCAAAGCCAAATGTAATGTTGGTCTGTTCAGACTTTCTATGATTCATATACAGAATTCAAACACATAACTGAGTCAGGCCTGAGGTGTACACCTGGGAATATTAATGTAGATATGTGACAAACTTTAGCCATACTCTACTTCACAAGCATCTGCTTAAATATTTTGAATGAAATATTAATGGCACTGGAAGCAGCCATTTTTAACTTAGTTATGTGGGTGGATATTTTTCCTCCATTAGCAGAAAAAACTATCTTCTATTTAAATATAGGTATTTAATCTCAGTTCAGAAATCCCTTTTTTATATGTCACCATGTAATTTTCTCACATTATAATCAATGACTGATGTATTAAATCACCATTAATTTTTACTGCTGATTTTGTTTGTTTCTGTAGCATTACAGAAAATACTGCCAATATTTATTTTAATGAAATAATATATTTTTCATGTAAATCTATTATTTAGAAAAAATATGAAAATTAAGAGATTTATAATGCAAAAGGAAACCAAGTAACTTTATTATCAGCATTAGTACTCATAATCTTAACAGAAAAACTAGCTCTGAGATGATTCATATTTTCTTAAAATTCCCCTACCAACCCCTTCTCTCACCTTATACACTGTATGTATTTTTTTTTTTTTTTTTTTTAACCGGGACATTTTATTTTATTTTATTTTATTATTTTTTTTTTTTTTTGTATTTATTTATTTTTTTACACGAACTCCCAAACATGAACCCCCCTCCCACCTCCCACCCCACATCATGGAGGGAAACCAGAATAGAAAGAGACACATGTACCCCAATGTTCATTGCAGCACTGTTTATAATAGCCAGGACATGGAAACAACCTAGATGTCCATCAGCGGATGAATGGATAAGAAAGCTGTGGTATATATACACAATGGAGTATTACTCAGCCATTAAAAAGAATACATTTGAATCAGTTCTAATAAGATGGATGAAACTGGAACCAATTACACTGTATGTATTTTGAACATTATTGTTTAAAGAAATCTATTAGGACTTGAGGAATCAGTTTTTTATTGGTATTTGCATAGAAACAGAGCATCCGTTTTCTAACTTTTCTCTTTCCCTAAAGAACTTTGCTATTGGAGATGAATTCACTAATTCTCTCTTCTCTCTTCTAGACCTTTTTTTTTCCCCCTCAAAATTAAGCCACAGAAATAGTGAAAAACTTTTAGCCTGATGCCTTAGAATTCTGCATGCTGTCATTATTTCCAGTGACATGTTACTCAAGGATCCATAATTTTATTTCCTGGAGTCCTATCAGAAGCTTTGGGGAGTCAGTTAAATGACCCCTGATTCCCTGGTGATTTATCATAAGCTTTGTTTTATGTTCTGGTTGGCAGTGTTGTGTGTAAGTGAACTTTTGATTTTTTCTAAGTGAATTTAAGATGTTAGTCTTAAAATTTACTCACTGTTTTTAGTTGAATGTTACATTTTTTAGATGTGTTTCCTTTGTAGTAATCTTTCAGAAAAAGAGCTTCTTTTGAGTTTCTGTGCGAGTAAATTCAACAATAGTTCTTCATGAATATTGATGAATTTAAAAGTGTTTTGAATTCAACATATTTCTATTAGCATATATCAAAAAATTTGTTTCCTTCTTTGAGATGAAAGCATTTTCTTTTACTTATTACTTTGTGCATATGTAACAAGCACAGTTAGAGCAGCTTATGTACAGAGCAAATTTTGAGTAAGCTTGGTATATAATATCATTTCAATTAGGGTAAAATGAATCAAAATAATTTGTAATTCCTGAAACTGCAGGTTAAGTCCTCTTTCATTAGCATCCTGTTGCATGATTTAAGTATGTATATACTGTTGAGAATGCCCTACAGATACTTGGTTTTTAACAGTCTGGAAGCCTAGGCTCTGGGCTACATGCAATTCCCTGAGTTCCATTGAAGTCCTGAGTAGAGATGGGAGCCTGTGGTTCTCCTCAGACTTCCAACTCTTCTGTTTTCCTATGATTTCTCTCAGGTATAATATTACCCTATGGAGGTAGGAACTTTTGGACAAAGTAAGGATATGGCTCAAAGAAATCTCCACGTTCTCTTTTACGAACATAAGATGCTGTTTCTTAGAGGTCCTTAAGATTTATCTGGTCTGTCCCACACCTTTGATTCTAATAGAGGTCCAAGAGTGAATGAATAACCCATCTACTATTTACCAGAGTAATTCTGTTCTCCAGAGATACTTCTTTTCCCACTGTTCTCTCATATATCCGACTGCTCACCATGCCTGACCTGAGGAGGCATACTTCAGGTTGTACAACTTATTGTGTACTGTAAGGCTTGGGGTTGGATGGGGAATAATGAGAAGAAAGAAAATCTCAAACAAGCCTATTTGGATTTTTAAATAACTACTTAGTAACTCTGGAGTTGGCAGTTTGCATGAATTGTCTCATGTTTTTCTCACAGCAGATAGCTATGTAGCTCAAGAGGCTCTCAAGGAGCCAGGTAATTCAAAGGTTAAGTGACCATTGCAATATATCAATAAATGGCAGATCTGGCATTTGAATCTTGGTCTTCCAAGATTGTGTTCTTGCCTTCAATTATGTACAGCCGTTACCATTGTTCTCATCACAGGGGGCCTTGGTGGTGCTCCAACATGGTTAGCTTAGAATTCCTGGTAGCATAGTGATCGTTTTCCAAGAAGGAGCAATACAAGAGGTGTAGACAAAAGCTGGAGATCTCTTTAATGTCCAGTCCTAGCAGTAAAACAGCATCACTGCTGTATTCTAATCAAAGAACTAGCTAATAGTCTAGGGAATTTGAGAATTATGGATTCTACTTGTTAATGTGAGCATGTCTTAATTGAAATATACAAGAGTATGGGGGATAGGAAATAATGTGGCCATCTTTGGAAACACAGTATAGTGGGCTATGTTTATTTACTTTACAGTAAGTGAAGACTTGCAAAGGAATTTGCAAACAGATCATTTAAGCAGCTAGATCCTCAGGTCTCATAGGCACTCCTACCTAAAATTGATGCGCCTGAGTATGTACCCATTATCACTATAACTTTCTTCTCTTTCATATAAGAATGCCATATTCCTTTAGGGTTCCCTGGTGGCTCAGCACTAGAGAATCGTCCTACAATGCAGGAACCTCAGAAGACATGGGTTCAATCCCTGGGTTGGGAAGATCCCATGGAGGAGGGCATGGCAACCCATTCCAATATTCTTGCCTGGAGAATCCCATAATCAGAGGAGCCTGGCTGACTAGGGTCCATAGGGTCACAAAGAGTCAGACACGACTGAAATGACTTAAGACACCATATTCCTTACCCTTCCTAAAACTCACAAATGGTACATTTCCAGGGTAGTAAAAACCGATAGAGCAGCAAACACAGATACAATAAACTAATAGAATCTCCAGGTTTTCCTCTTTCATAATACCTTCAGATGAAGCTTGGCAGCAAAAAGAGCACTTTGATCTGTAAGATGTTCTGAACTCAGGTGTGCTAGAGAAGGGTTGTGGGAGTAATGACAGCTTTTGTTAAATAACTTTGCCTCCTCCATTCCCTGATTACTGTCAAAGAATATAATAATTACTGAGAGAGGGTCCTGGGAGAGCATAGCAAATAGTATCCATAAGAAACACCAATTTCAACAAAGCCAACCTTTTAGCTATTATTATTTTGTCCCTCAGACACATAATTAAATGGAAAGAAGGTACTTTTCATGCCAATGTAGTTTTGGATCATGACAATGATTGTTTCAGGTGTGACAGGAATGTTCTCAAGGACCACTAAACCTATGGATAAAGCTTTCACATAATTTATTTCATACTTGGGTATCCATTTTTTTAACATACTAACTAAAATCTATTTTATCAAATCATATCAAGAAAATTCCATTTAAAGTCAGATATCGTATTTTGTCTTATGAAACGTTTATTTTTTCTTTCTCATATTCATAGAAAATAAACTTACATGTTGGTTCCATGAGTGAAATAATTTTTTGTAGTGTATACCTTTTTCCTTTATTGAAGTCGTAGGGTGAAATGTGGTATGTCTAAAGAAATAAGAAAGAAATGGTATTATTTCTCACTTTTGTAATTCAGTTCAGTTCATTTCAATCGCTCAGTCGTGTCTGACTCTTTGTGACCCCATGAATCACAGCACGCCAGGCCTCCCTGTCCATCACCAACTCCCGGAGTTACCCAAACTCATGTCCATCAAGTCGGTAATGCCATCCAGCCATCTCATCATCTGTTGTCCCCTTCTCCTCCTGCCCCCAATCCCTCCCAGCATCTGAGTCTTTTCCAATGAGTCAACTCTTCGCATCTGGTGGCCAAAGTATTGGAGTTTCAGGGTCTTTTCCAATGAGTCAACTCTTCGCGTCTGGTGGCCAAAGTATTGGAGTTTCAGCTTTAGATGCATTCCTTCCAATGAACACCCAGGACTGAATCTCCTTTAGGATGGACTGGTTGGACCTCCTTGCAGTCCAAGGGACTCTCAAGAGTCTTCCCCCACACCACAATTCAAAAGCATCAATTCTTTGGCGCTCAGCTTTCTTCACAATCCAACTCTCACATCCATACGTGACCACTGGAAGAACCATAGCCTTGACTAGACGGACCTTGGTTGGCAAAGTAATGTCTCTGCTTTTGAATATGCCATCTAGGTTGGTCATAACTTTCCTTCCAAGGAGTAAGCGTCTTTTAATTTCATGGCTGCAATCACCATCTGCAGTGATTTTGGAGCCCCCAAAAATAAAGTCTGACACTGTTTCCACTGTTTCCCCATCTATTTCCCATGAAGTGATGGGGCCAGATACCATGATCTTCGTTTTCTGACTGTTGAGCTTGAAGCCAACTTTTTCACTCTCCTCTTTCACTTTCAAGAGGTTTTTTAATTCCTCTTATGATTACTTTTAATTACTCCAAAAGATTCCAGAGTTCAATATTCACATACATTTAATCGACTAATACATTTTTATCATACTTACTGTATTATAAATTCTTTTAGCTGTACTTCACATTGCATTGCTTTAAGTTCATTAAAGATAAACAGCATGTCACTTTACTATCTTATTCTTATAACCTGTTATGAAAATTGTTAAAACAGTTTTATCAAAACTACCTTGTTTTAATCTTGACTGATTTAGTAATCTTTCCTATAATAGAGAATGTGTACTTTTCTCAGCAGTTTTTACATTAGTCCTTGAAACACGTGTTAACACTTTATTTTAATTGAAAAAGATCAAATTCTTAACACAAAGTAACCTTCATTTGGAGATTGGTTTGACAGTGAGGACTGGATTTCTTGGTTGCATCTTAGGGCAAACGTTTTCCATAAATTGAATAAGGTAAATCACCAGCTCTAATTTTTTTTTTTTACTTTATTATGTAAAAATCTAAACATATGGAAAGATGGAGCATATGGGACAGTGAATTTGCATATAATATACCAACTAAACTCAGCAACACTTGGCCCGTCTTATTTCTTTCACAACTTTTCCTTCATTTCCCTNAGTTGGTGATGAACAGGGAGGCCTGGCATGCTGCGATTCATGGGGTCGCAAAGAGTCGGACATGACTGAGCGACTGACCTGAACTGAAATCTATAAATATCTATAAATATTAAATCTATAAATATCTATAAATAAATATTAAAATACATCTAAAAATAAAGATGCTTTAAAAATACATAATCACAATGCATTTATCATACCTAAAAAAACTATGTTTAATATTAAATTTCTAGGGAGGTTGTAATGAACACACATGAACAAGATTTCTTAATATCTGTATCTAAAAAAGATGAAGAAAAAATATAGACTTTATGCTGAATACTGTCTCATTCTATCAATGTCATGTTATTTAAAGGTAAGTAAATTCTGAAAGAGATGGAAATACCAGACCAGCTGCCCTGCCTCTTGAGAAACCTATATGCAGGTCAGGAAACAACAGTTAGAACTGGACATGGAACAACAGACTGGTTCCAAAATAGGAAAAGGAGTATGTCAAGGCTATATATTGTCACCCTGCTTATTTAACTTCTATGCAGAGTACATCATGAGAAACGCTGGGCAGGAAGAAGCACAAGCTGGAATCGAGATTGCCGGGAGAAATATCAATCACCTCAGATATGCAGATGATACCACCCTTAAGGCAGAAAGTGAAGAAGAACTAAAAAGCCTCTTGATGAAAGTGAAAGAGGAGAATGAAAAGTTGGTTTAAAGCTCAACATTAAGAAGATGAAGATCGTGGCATCTGGTCCCATCACTTCATGGGAAATAGATGGGGAAACAGTGTCAGACTTTATTTTTTTAGGACTCCAAAATCACTGCAGATAGTGATTGCAGCCATGAAATTAAAAGACGCTTACTCCTTGGAAGGAAAGTCATGACCAACCTAGATAGCATATTCAAAAGCAGAGACATTACTTTGCTAACCAAGGTCCGTCTAGTCAAGGCTATGGTTTTTTCAGTGGTTATGTATGGATGTGAGAGTTGGATGGTGAAGAAAGCTGAGTGCCAAAGAATTGATGCTTTTGAACTGTGGTTTTGGAGAAGACTCTTGAGAGTTCCTTGAACTCCAAGGAGATCCAACCAGTCCATCCTAAAGGAGATCAGTCCTGGGTGTTCATTGGAAGGACTGATGCTGAGGCTGAAACTCCAATACTTTGGCCACCAGACGCGAAGAGTTAACTCATTGGAAAAGACTCATTGGATGCTGGGAGGGA
The DNA here is from genome assembly GCA_006410675.1 of Oreotragus oreotragus. Classification (NCBI taxonomy): domain Eukaryota; kingdom Metazoa; phylum Chordata; class Mammalia; order Artiodactyla; family Bovidae; genus Oreotragus; species Oreotragus oreotragus. The sequence continues at coordinate 279,442 of SJYX01000878.1, forward strand.
TTGGAGGCAGGAGGAGAAGGGGATGACAGAGGATGAGATAGCTGGATGGCATCACTGACTCAATGCACATGAGTTTGGGTAACTCCGGGAGATGGTGATGGACAGGGAGGCCTGGTGTGCTGTGATTCATGGGGTCACAAAGAGTCGGACATGACTGAGTGACTGAACTGAACTGAACTGAAACTAATATTTTAAAACTCCATTCATCTCTTCAAAAAATGGATTTCCAGTAAAATTTTACCTTTCATTTAAGAGGCTATCAAAGCATGTGCATTTTCATCAGTGGTACAGTAGTAGTTAAAATAACCTCAAAGAGAATTTTTTTTAAACACCTGGATACATGAAGCCAATTTCAATACCAATTTGAAGACATACATTTCTTGGAGATACATGATAGAGTGATCACTGAAAAGACCAGATATAAAAACATTTTACATCATCATAAGATTTTGTAAGGAAATTTAAAGTACAAGCTCAAGGATAAAAAGAAGAAGAGTTTTTTTATGTGGTTTATGGGTATATGTGGATGATGGTGGGTAACAGTCAGTATGGTATCTATATTCCATATTCCACTGAATACATTTTTAATGATAATCATTTTTATTTTTTATTGAAGTTTAATTGCTATACAGTATTATATGTTACACACATACAATATAGTTACTCACAGTTTTAAGTGTTATATGCCATTTATAGTTACTATAACATATTGGCTCTGTTCCCTGTGTTGTATATCTTCACTTTATACTTAATAGTTTGTATGTCTTACTCTCCTGCCACTGTATTGTCCCTCCTCCTCCCCACTCCGCACTGGTAACCACTAGTTTGTTCTCTGTTATATTTGTGAGCCAACCTCCTTGTTTTTTATTATATTCACTAGTTTCTTGTATTTTTAGATTCCATATGCTAGTGATATCTTACAGAGTTTATTTTTGTCTAACACATTTTACTTAGCATAATAGTCTCTAAGTTTCACCTTTTATGGATAAGTAGGTATTCCATCGTGAATATATGTGGTTATGTGTGTATACCTCTCTCACACATACATATGTGTATGTGTGTATATATATATATATATATATATATAACATAGATAACATCTTCATCTGTTCATCTGTTAAGACACTTGGGTTGCTTGCATATCTTGGCTTTTGTAAGTAATGCTGTGATGAACATGTATCTTTTTGAATAAGTATTTTTATTTTTTTAAGATATATATATCCAGGCGTGGAATTGCTGAGTATATAATAGCTCTATTTTTATTTCTTTATAAGTTTTTAATTTGTTTATCTTAGTTGGAGGCTAATTGCTTTACAATATTGTAGTGGTTTTTGCCATACATTGACATGAATCAGCCATGGGTATACATGTGTTCCCCATCCTGAACCCCCTGCCACCTCCCTCCCCATCCCATCCCTCTGGGTCATCTCAGTGCACCNTTTTTAATTTGTTTATCTTAGTTGGAGGCTAATTGCTTTACAATATTGTAGTGGTTTTTGCCATACATTGACATGAATCAGCCATGGGTATACATGTGTTCCCCATCCTGAACCCCCTGCCACCTCCCTCCCCATCCCATCCCTCTGGGTCATCTCAGTGCACCGGCCCTGAGCGCCCTCTCTCATGCATCGAACCTGGACTGGAGATCTATTTCATATGTGATCATATACAAGTCGATAAATTTTGTGTGTTGGTTCTTCTTGGCTGTGCAGGCCTTTCTCTGATTGCAGTGAACGGGGCTACTCTCTGGTTGCGTGCGGACTTCGCTGCCGCGGTCTCTCTTGCGGTGGCGCTCGGGCTCTAGGCGCTCGGGCTTCAGTGGCTGTGGCTCTCGGGCTCTGGAGCACAGGCTCCGTGACGTGTGGAATCTTCGCAGATCAGAGGTCAGACCCATGTCTTCTGCATTGGCAGGCAGGTGTTTCACCACTGAGCTACCAGGGAGGCCCAACTCTATTTTTAACATTTGAGAAACCTCCATACTGTTTTTCACAGTGGCAAACCAATTTACATTTCTACCCACAGTGTGCTAGGGTTCCCTTTTCTCCACATCCTCACCAACATTTGTTATTTGTGTTCTTGTTGATGATAACTATTCTGGCAGGTGTGAGGTGATGTCTCATTATAGTTTTGATTTACATTTCTCTGATCATTAGCGGTTTTGAACATCTTTTTATGTGCCTTTTGACCATCTGCATTTTCTCTTTGGAAAATGTCTATCCAGTACTTCTGTAGCAGAGTCAGACACGACTGAGAGACTTTCACTTTTTCTTTTGTCTTTGATTAATTGACTGTAAGTACATAGGTTTATTTCTGGGCTGTTTTGTTCCATTAGATAATCATTTTATTTTTAAAATATCAGTAATTCTAACAGGTTTAAGTATTTACATATTTTGTACCTATTTTGTGGCTCAGATATTCAGTCGTGTCTGATTCTTTGCAACCCCTTGTATTATAGTTTGCCAGGGTTCTCTAAACATGGGATTCTCTCAGCAATAATACTGGCTGCTAAGTCTGCTAAGTCGCTTCAGTCGTGTCCGACTCTGTGCGACCCCATAGACGGCAGCCCACCAGGCTCCCCCGTCCTTGGGATACTCCAGGCAAGAACACTGGAGTGGGTTGCCATTTCCTTCTCCAATGCATGAAAGTGAAAAGTGAAAGTGAAGTTGCTCAGTCGTGTCCGACTCTTAGCGACCCCATGGACCGCAGCCTACCAGGCTCCCCCGTCCATGGGATTTTCTAGGCAAGAGTACTGGAGTGGGGTGCCATTGCCATCTCCTAGTAACTGCTTTTACCCGAGTATCTTAATAACAACTCAGTATAAGCTGATCGTTGAAAAGTGGGTGGATTAGCAGTCATTTCCAAGAGCTGTTACTATAGGCAACTAAAAGCTACAGTTGACATTAATTACATTTAAATTCATTCTTTGGCAGATGCTATTATTTGAAATTGAGGGTGATGATGCCCAGAAATGAACACTTTGACATAATTATGTTTCCTGTGGGGCGATGGCAGGGAGGAGGGTGGGGGACAAATAACTGAAATTTTCTACAGAGGTTAAGACATCTTAACAGATAGATTCATCTTGGCTTTCAGACCTGCCCCCTTTTTCATCTCTGCTGTTTTATTCCTTTGTCATCAGAGCAGTTTGCATCTGTGACCTTGCCCATCAAATGGAGTTGAGGAAATTATAGTTTATATGGGTATAGTTGCTTTAAAAATGTGGTGTCTGCTTTTTTGTTGTTGTTGTTTTCTTTGTACTGTACTGGGTTTCTGTTGCTGTGCAGGTTTTTTCTAGTTGCTGCCAGCAGGGGCTACTCTCCAGGTGCAGTACATGGGCTTCTCATTGTGGCAGCTCCTCTTTTTGTGGAGCCTGGGCTCTAGGGCACACGGGCTTTGAAAGCTGTGGCATCTGGGCTCAGTAGTTGTGGTTCCTGGGCTCTAAAGCACAGGTTCAAGCAACATGTGCAATCTTCCCAAACAAGGTGTTGTACCTGTGTTTCCTGCTTTAGCAGGTGGATTCTTTTCCACCGAGCCACCAGGGAAGTTTCCTGGTATCTGTTTCTTAGTGAAAAACTATGTTGTGTACAAAGAGCAGCATTAAAGGCAAGAGGAGAAATAAGTTTTATTTTCAGCTATTTGAATTTTTAAACAATTTAATTCTGTTAAACAACTGAAGATACAGTTTTCAGTCATCTTAAAATGTACCATAAAAGAAACGGAGGCACTTTCTCTCTCCCCTCACTTTGTCTTGGTAAGTTATCAGAACAGTAAATAGACACTATTTGTAAAATAGAGATTTATAGATAAAATACACTATAAGAATATGCTAACTGCCTTTTAAGAGATGTTAATGTAAAAATTATAAAACTTAAAATACTGTCAAGAACTTTAATATTGATTTGAAATGTTCAAGATAGCAATATTATAGTTGATGTTTCAGTAGGGGCTGCAAACTCAAATGTCTCATGGGGCCCAGAAGGAAACCAAAGTGAGTGAACAGTTTGGAAAGCTGGACCTTGACCTGCCCGCAGGTACTCGCTATGTCTGAAAAGGGCCAATTGGTTGCCAGACGTAATATTTCAAAAGAAGCTTTAAATCTTAATTTTTAATTGAAATATAATTTTTAATTTGTTTTACTTCTGAATTCAAACTTTTTAAATAATGTGTAGGTCAAATGGAATATATCTTTAATCTGCATTTGGCCCATAGTTAAACACTTTATACTGTTTGCTGTATCATTACTCTAGATTCTTCATTTGAAATGTATGTTTTGTTAAGTAGCTCCTAGGAGAAAATGTCAAAAATTAGTAGTTGAGGTTTTCCAAGATTCTAGCTATAACTTATTTCAAAGCAAACCTATAAAAAATTCTGTGATCAATCACCAACAGTTTGCGTTTTAATTAAAGACAGCCACATGATTAGCCTCATAGAGCTCATCTATGTAAAAGTTGTGTTTTCTTAATTCCTTTTTGGCCTATATTTACAAGCTTGTTGGGAACCTGAGAAAACTCTTTTGAAATAACTTTATGTTAAATTTGTCATAGACTCTCTAGCCTCAGTCTGATTATTTTGAATGTAATTAGAACGGTATAAAAAGACAAAAAGAGATGACACTGAAAGATGAACTCCCCAGGTCGATAGCTGCCCAGTATGCTACTGGAGATCAGTGGAGAAATAACTCTAGAAAGAATGCAGAGACAAAGCAAAAACGACATGATTGGTGATGGAAGTAAAGTCCTATGCTATAAAAAGCAATATTCCATAGGAACCTGGAATGTTGTTAGGTCCATAAATCAAGGCAAATTGGAAGTGGTCAAACAGAAGATGGCAAGAGTGAACATCGACATTTTAGGAATCAGTGNCAAAAACGACATGATTGGTGATGGAAGTAAAGTCCTATGCTATAAAAAGCAATATTCCATAGGAACCTGGAATGTTGTTAGGTCCATAAATCAAGGCAAATTGGAAGTGGTCAAACAGAAGATGGCAAGAGTGAACATCGACATTTTAGGAATCAGTGAACTAAGATAGACTAGAATGGGTGAATTTAACTCAATGACCATTATATCAACTACTATGGGCAAGAATCTCTTAGAAGAAATGCAGTAACCATCATAGTCATCAAAAGAGTCTGAAATGCAGTACTTGGATACAGTCTCAAGAAACGACAGAATGATCTCAGTTCATTTCCAAGGCAAACCACTCAATATCGCGGTAATCCAAGTCTTTGCCCTAACCAGTAATACTGAAGAAGCTGAAGTTGAATGGTTCTATGATTATCTATGAGACCTTCTAGAACTAACACCCCAAAAAATGTCCTTTTCATTGTAGGGGACTGGAATACAAAAGTAGGAAGTCAAGCAATACTTGGAGAGACAGGCAAATTTGGCCCTGGAGTACAGAATGAAGCAGAGCAAAGGCTAATAGAGTTTTGCCAAGAGAACGCACTGGTCATAGCAAACACCCTCTTCCAACAACAGAAGAGAAGACTCTACACATGGACATCACCAGTTGGTCAACACCAAAATCATATTGATCATTTTCTTTGCAGCCAAAGATGGAGAAGCTCTATATAGTCAGCAAAAACAAGACTGGCAGCTGACTGTGGCACAGACCATGAACTCCTTTATGCCAAATTCAGAGTTAAATTGAAGAAAGTAGGGAAAACCACCCGACTGTTCAGGTATGACCTAAATCAAATACCTTACGATTATACAGTGGAAGTGACAGATAGATTCAAGGGATTAGATCTGATAAACAGAGTGCCTGAAGAACTATGGATAGAAGTTCATGACACTGTACAGGAGACAGGGATCAAGACCATCCCCAAGGAAAAGAAATGCAAAAAGGCAAAATTGTTGTCTCAGGAAGCCTTACAAATACCTGTGAATAAAAAAGAAGCGAAAGGCAGAGGAGAAAAGGAAAGATATACCCATTTGAATGCAGAGTTCCATACAACAGCAAGGAGAGATAAGAAAGCCTTCCTTAGTGATCAGTGCAAAGAAATAGAGGAAAAGAGTAGAATGGGAAAGTCTAGAGATCTCTTCAAGAAAACTAGAGATATCAAGGGAACATTTCATGTAAAGATGGGCTCAATGAAGGACAGAAATGGTATGAACCTAACAAAAGCAGAAAATATTCAGAAGTGGCAAGATACACAGAACTATACAAAAGAGATCTTTATGTCCCAGATAATCACAATGGTGTGATCACTCACCTAGAGCCAGCGACCCTAGAATGCAAACTCAAGTGGGCCTTGTGGGCCTTAGAAAGCATCACTACGAACAAAGCTAGTGGAGGTGATGAAATTCCAGTTGAGCTATTTCATACTGATTTCCTTTAGGATTGACTGGTTTGATCTCCTTGCAGTCCAAGTGACTCTCAAGAGTCTTCTCCACAGTTCAAAAGCATCAATTCTTTGATGCTCAGCTTTCTTTATGGTCCAATTCTCATGGTCCAACTCTCACATCCATACATGACTGCTAGAAAAACCACAGCTTTGACTATACAGACCCTTGTTGGCAAAGTAATGTCTCTGCTTTTTAATATGCTGTCTAGGTTTGTCATAGCTTTTCAACAATCAGATTAGTGCCAGGCAATGTGGAGGATCTCTAGGTCTGACTCCTGCCTATTCTGATTGGTCGATAGCTACTGCCATACTAGTTGCTAAATATTCTGAATACCACTTCAACATCTCCTCTGCTCTCTAAACTTTGGTTTAAAATTCTTGACTCTGATCTTGGCTTCACCTTGGAGGCAGTGCCTCTGTAATCTGTTCTATTGTTTGTGTGTGCTGCTAGCTATATCCCAATTACTTGGCTTGCCTTCTGCTCTTATTACTAGTCATCTGTTACACATGATTACCATTCCTCCACAAGGAATTTAAGCTATAAAAGGCACTGATAACACCCAGGGAAGCTAAATAAAATCCAATTAAGAAGAGTCTTTTTATATTAAAACTTTAAATTGTTTATGGACATAAAGAATTAAAGTATGATCAACCAAAGTTATTCAGTTGAAACATTATTCAGAAATAAGGTCAAAGAACAAAAGCAGAATAGTAATGAAACAACACTGATTACTTATCAAACATTACTAAACTAAGCAAGCATGACTGTTTTCAAATTTCTAATCATTTCCAAAATAAGGAGTTGATAAATACCGTTAATGGTTCTGACCAAAAAGAGAATAGAATATTTGAAACAGATGTACTGCTGTCAGTTTTGATTAGGGGGAAATACACTATTTTGTTAATATTTATATTTAAATCTAGACATCATTCTAAGCCGTCAACAGGGGAAATATGTCACGTTACTCAGTATCTTTGACTGTAGTAGTAGTCAAAGTTGCTCAGTCATGTCGGACTCTTTGTGACCCCATGGACTATGGAATTCAGTCCATGGAATTCTCCAGGCCAAAATACTGGAGTGGGTAGCCTTTCCCTTCTCCAGGGGATCTTCCCAACCCAGGGATAGAACTCAGGTCTCCCGCATTGCAGGCGGATTCTTTACCAGCTGAGCCACAAGGGAAGCCCAAGAACACTGCAGTGGGTAGCCTATCCCGTCTCCTGAGGATCTTCCTGACCCAGGAATCGAACCGGGTTCTCCTGCATAACAATAAATAATAAACTAATTCATTCAGAGCTGCTAGAGTCCATCAGAGATACAAAGAAATATGAGATAATACTATGCTGGAGTTTATCTGCCTGAAGCAATAAGGCTGTTATATTGGAAACAATGACGCAACAGGTACAGTGCAAATGTATGGCACAGGAAACACATGTCCCTGGAGTTTAAAAAGTGTACTATCACCACGGGTCCAGGGTTCACAGGAACAAGTGAGCTCTGAGTCCAATCTTGAGGGAAGAGGAATGTCTGAAGAGGCACAGAGGCTGACAAAACATTTGAGACAGGGACAAGAGGAACGAACGGGGGAATATGTTTGACACACTGGGCTGCTGGTCAGCTGACCAGCTGAGTTGAAACCCAGGGCTTGCCTTGAGGTAAGCTGCAAAGAGCAGAGAGAGACAGTCTAGACCTGATCCTAGGAGGAAACCAGAGAGGGGATTTATCAGAATCTTCAGTTCAGTTCAGTCGCTCAGTCGTGTCCGACTCTTTGCGACCTCAAGCACGCCAGGCCTCCCTGTTCATCACCATCTCCCGGAGTTCACTCAGACTCACGTCCAACAAGTCCATGATGCCATCCAGCCATCTCATCCTCGGTCATCCCCTTCTCCTCCTACCCCCAATCCCTCCCAGCATCAGAGTCTTTTCCAATGAGTCAACTCTTCTCATGAGGTGGCCAAAGTACTGGAGTTTCAGCTTTAGCATCATTCCTTCCAAAGAAATCCCAGGGCTGATCTCCTTCAGAATGGACTTTTTTGTACAGTTCTTCCGTGTATTCTTGCCACCTCTTCTTAATATCTTCTGCTTCTGTTAGGTCCAGATGGTCTGATCCTTGATCAGAATCTTAGAAAGTAGAAAAAATTATAAATATGCTGCTCTGGTGGTAATTAAACATCCTTTAAGGGAACAGAGGCTAAAAAAGAAAAAGAAAAAAGAGACTAAAATTTGGAAAGCCAATTGAGAAAAATTAGGTATTTTTCCTAAAGCCAGGATACACTGGTTAATTTAACCACATCTCCACTAGAGGGCAGACAAGTCAAACCCTACTGGAACCAGTGGATACCTGGAACCGGTATCCACAGAAAACATTGAGTGAACAACATTGCTGCTTAAAGACCACGTCCAGTGCCTTAACCTTGGAACAAGCCTTTAGTCAGCAGATAAATCTTTCACAGAATAGCTTAAGTGGTATAAAATGTGTCTTAACTGCAAAGTGGACAGGTGGAAAAGTTATACTTTGGGAATCTGGCTTGGCTGACAGGCACATGTGCTTATATGTGACAAGCATACCTGGAATGCCAACAGCAGTGCTCATCACTGGCTAATTTACCTCAATCCTCCCCACCCATCTCAGGAACACCGTAAACACTACTCATGACATAGCATGATAATGTGTATACATTATCTGGACCATGATTTCAATCTAGGTACTCATTTTGGTCAACTGGGGAGGTACTTGGTCCTAAGGACTTATATCCCCTGTATACAGGTCAAGAAGCAACAGTAAGAACTTGACATGGAACAACAGACTGGTTCAAAACTTGGGAAAGGAGTACGTCAAGGCTGTATATTGTCACTCTGCTTATTTAACTTATATGTAGAGTACATCATGNCAATTAGAACTGGACATGGAACAACAGATTATTAGTTCCAAATAGGAAAAGGGAAAGGAGTATGTCACAGCTGTATATTGTCACCCTGCTTATTTAACTTCTATGCAGAGTACATCATGAGACATGCTGGGCTGGATGAAGCACATGCTGGAATCAAGATTGCTGGGAGAAATCTCAATAACCTCAGATATGCAGATGACACCACCCTTATGGCAGAAAGTGAAGAGGAACTAAAAAGCCTCTTGATGAAAGTGAGAGTGAAAAATGTGACTTAAAGCTCAACATTCAGAAAACGAAGATCATGGCATCTGGTCCCATCACTTCATGGCAAATAGATGAGGAAACAGTGGAAACAGTGTCTGACTTTATTTTTGGGGGCTCCCGAATCACTGCAGATGGTGACTGCAGCCATGAAACTAAAAGTCGCTTACTCCTTGGAAGGAAAGTTATGACCAACCTAGATAGCATAATAAAAAGTAGAGACATTACTTTGCCAACAAAGGTTCGTCTAGTCAGGGCTATTGTTTTTCCAGTGGTCACGTATGGATGCGAGAGTTGGATTGTGAAGAAGGCTGAGCTCCGAAGAATTGATGCTTTTGAACTGTGGTGTTGGAGAAGACTCTTGAGAGTCCCTTGGACTACAAGGAGATCCAACCAGTCTATTCTAAAGGAAATCAGTCCTGGGTGTTCATTGGAAGGACTGATGCTAAAGCTAAAACTCCAATACTTTGGCTATCTGTTGTGAGGAGTTGACTCATTGGAAAAGATTCTAATGCTGGGAAGGATTGGGGGCAGGAAGAGAAGGGGACAGCAGAGGATGAGGTGGCTGGATGGCATCACCGACTCAATGGACATGAGTTGAGTGAACTCCAGGAGTTGGTGATGGACAGGGAGGCCTGGCGTGCTGCGATTCATGGGGTCGCAAAAGTCGGATACAGCTGAGCGACTGAAGTGAACCGAGCATGCGTATGTACCAAAAAAGAATGTAGAACAGGTTTATTGAGAAGTTACTGTTTGTACAACACAGACTCTTTGCATAGAGAAAATGTTCTGTTGAATGCTTATTCTTTTCCCCTGATTCCACCTGCAAATAACAAGTTATCCAATTATTTCCATTTTCCAAACACATCAAAACTAAATTCACAGCTGAACCTCGTTTGCTGTCTCCTTAATCGGATATTGTGTTGACAATTAAGGTGGACTTAAATACCTTTTAATTGCTCTTCAGAGACAGCTTGTCTGTGAGTCTGTGTTGAACTGGAACATAGTACTGTGAAAAAACAGCAAATTCTCACTAGAAGTAGAGAAGAATAGGAGATGCTACTTGAGACTACAATTCACTTCAGCCAGTATTTGGGAGCCAGGTCCTGGTTAGGCATTATAGATTCAAACTATGAATCTGAATACCTAGAATACACTCTCAGAGAGTTTCTCTAATAACTTTGATCCAAACTAAAGAAACATATAATAATGAAACATATAATAATGTTATGTGGAGAAACATATAATAATGAAATAGAGAAGAGTAAAGACCTTTTGGAGGAAGCTGATTTATTTAGATCCTTGACCAATGGGAATGCCTTTGACATTGGAATATTCTTCATTGATGGGGAGTTATAGGGCATGATTTTGTTTAAACTTGCTCTTCTCTATGGTTCCCAATAGTCTACATGTGTGACCTTCCTGATTTTGATAAATGTACTAAGGTTATATTAGATGTTAACATTGAAGAAATTAAATGAAGGGTATATGTAAATTTTGCACTCTTGGTTTATTTAGTGAGGTAAAATTCACATCACATTATTAAAGGTAACCATTATTGTGTACAGTTTAGTAATATTTAGAACATTTACAATGTTATGCAACTGTCACCTGGTTTCAATGGCTTTTCATCTCTCCAAACGAAAACCCTGTATCCATTGAGCACTCACGCTCCCTTTCCCCTTTACTCCCACACTTGGTAACCACTAATCTGCTTTCTGTCTCTATTATGGGTATTTCATATAAACAAAATCATACAAGATATGACCTTTTGAGTTTAGTTTCTATCACATAGCGTGTTTTAAAAGTCCATCCATATTGTAACATTTATCAGTACTCTGGTTGTTTTTATGACTAGATATTATTTTCATTGTATGGCTATGACATTTTATTTATCCATTCATCCATTGGTGGATATTTGGTGCTACTGAGATCATTCATGTGTCAGTGTTGGTTTGAATGCCTCTTTTTCAATTTCTACGGGTATATACCTAGGTATAGAAATGCAGAGTCAAATGGCAATTCAGTGTCTGACTTTGAAGAACTGTCAAACTGTTTTCCATGACTGTTTTCCATTTTGTATTTCTACCACCAATGTTTAAGAGTTCCTATTTCTTTTAGCATTTTGACTCATTTGAGTTAATTTTTGGAATATGGTATGAGGTAGGGGATCTAAATTCATTCTTTTGCATGGCTCAAAACTTTGGAATTAATATTTTTAAAAGATAATTATCACTCTCCACAGTCTTAGGAAAGTATCACTCATGAAAATACCAAGTTACTTTTCTTACAGTTAAAAAATTAAAAATAGTAATAAATGTAAGAGCTAAAACTATAAAAACCTTATAAAAAAGCATTTGGAAATGGATTCTTATACCTGGTAGTAAAAGAAAAAAACCTACACAAGTTAAATAGGATGAATTGCATATATCAAAATAAAAAGAGATTTTATACAGGATAGGACACTGTCAAGAGACTGAAAAGACAGTGTACAGATTGGGAGAAAATATTGGCAAATCATACACCAGATAAAGATTTAGGATCTAGTCTACATTAAGAATTCTTACAGCTCTAAGCAATAAATTACTCAATTTAAAAATAGGCAAAGAATTTGATTAGACATTTCGCCAGAGATATGCAGCTGTCCAGTAAGCACATGAAAACATACTCAAAAATAGGCAAAGAATTTGATTAGACATTTCTCCAAAGATGTACAAATGGCCATTAAGCACATGAAAACGTGGTGAACATCACTAGACGTCAGGAAAATAGAAATCAAAACCATAAGAATCTTTCAGGATAAAATAAGTGCTTACAGTGGAATGGAGATCTTGCAACACCCATACATGGCTAGTGAGAATGTTGGATGATGAAGCCACTTTGGAAAATGATTTGACAGTTCTTCAGAAAGTATGGAATTGCCATGTGTCTCAGGAATTCTCTTACATATACTCAGAAAAATAAAAAACATAATGTCCACAGAAAAACTTGTACATGAATATTCATAACAGCATTTACTTTTACTAGCCAAGCTAGGAAACAAGTCAGATGCCGATGAACAGTTAAACACAGTAACAAAAAAATGTTTTGAAATTAGATTGTGATAATGGCTGCACGTACTACACATGGTGAACATACTCTAAAACCACTACATTGTGCACTTCAAAGGAGTAAAGTTCAGAGTATGTAAAAAAAACTAAGAAAAAATGAGTTTTTAAAATATCTCACTTCCAGAAATTTTTGTTTTAAAGCAGTACTCATTTGCTATTTACCCTAAGAAAAAAAATTTTTTTTTTTTTTTTTTTTTTAGAAATTTATCATGGCATCCTGCATTGACCACTAGAAATAAAATGCGAATACCACATTCTCATGCATTCATTGATCTGACTGAAGATTTTACAGCAGGTGAGTTGCACATAAATGTAAAAGATTTCTTTTTGGATGCCAAAAAATGGTGAGATATTTGCTGTGTTCCCAGGAAAGATTTGCTGTTGAATTGAACATTGAAACCAAAATGTGAAAAGTTTACAAGGAAGTCAGTGATATCAGGAAAAATGTAAAAAGTACTGGATGTAATAAAATATACCTGTAGTTATTTTTTGCTGTTTGTTAATCATATCAAACTTTGAATTATTGACTAATAAATGTTGTATATTTAATTATAAGAAAAATATTTGGCTTATGTATTAAAAATTGCAAAGATTTTTTTTTATTATGAAAAATGTTAAATACAGAAAAGTAGGCAGAATAGTATGATATACACATATTCAATGATCACCTAGCTTCAACAATAATCAGTATATGGCTAATCTTGTTTCATTTGTATAATCACCCATGAGCTCCTCCCACATAAAAAATTTATCATTTCAAACATTTTATCATTTTGTTTATAAATATTTCAATCTGTATTCATGTCCAACTCTTTGCAACCACATGGGCTGTAGCCCACCAGGATCCTCTGTCCATGGAATTCTCCAGGCAAGAATACTGGAATGGGTAGCCATTCTCTTCTACAGGGGATCTTCTTGACACAGGGATCAAACCTGGATCTCCTACATTGCAGATAGATTCTCTCCTGTCTGAGCCACCAAGACAGGTTGTTAATTTTTAACAACCACAAGATCATTTTTGAACTTAAAAAAAAAATGAACAAAATTTTCTCAGTTTTTGTTGTTCAGTCACTAAGTTCTAAGTCACTATGCCTTGAGACTCCTTGGACTACAGCAGGGCAGGCTCTTCTGTACTCCACTCTCTCCCAGAGTTTGCTAAGATTCATGTCCATTGAGTCCATTGATACCATTCAGCCACCTCATTATCTATCACCCCCTCCTCTTCCTGCCCACAATCTTTTCCAGCACCAGTATCTTTTCCAGTGAATCAGGTCTTTATATCAGGTGGCCAAAGTATTGGAGCTTTAGCTTTAGCATCAGTCTTTCCAATGAATGTTGAAGGTTAATTTCCTTCAGGACTAACTTGTTTGATGTCCTTACCAACGACAAGAGCCTTCTGGTCAAGAGCCTTCACCAGAACCACAGTTCAAAAGCATCAGTTCTTTAGCATTCAGCCTTCTTTATGGTCCAACTCTCACATCTGTACAGGACTACTGGGAAAACCATAGCTTTGACTATGCACATGTTTGTCAGCAAAGGGATATCTCTGCTTTTTAATATGCTGTCTAGGTTTCTCATATCTTTCTCTCCAAGGAGCAAGAGTCTTTTTAATTTTGTGGTTGCATTCACGATCTGCCCTGATTTTGAGCCCAAGAAAAGAAAACCTTTACTGCTTCCACCTTTTCCCCTTCTATTTGCCATGAAGTGGTGGGACTGGATGTGATGATCTTAGTTTTTTGAATGTTGAATTTTAAGCCAGCTGTCTAGTTCCTCTTTGATTTTTTCTATTAGAGTGATATCTGCATACCTGAGGTTGTTGATATTTCTCCTGGCATCTTGATTCCAGCTTGTGAGTCATCCAGCCTGATATCTCACATGATGCATATTTCATCAGTTCAGTTCAGTTCAGTCCGTCAGTCGTGTCCAACTCTTTGTGACCCCGTGAACCACAGCACGCCAGGCTTCCCTGTCCATCACCAACTCCGGGAGTCCAACCAAACCCATGTGCATTGAGTCAGTGATGGCATCCAACCATCTCATATTCTGTAGTCCCCTTTTCCTCCTGCCCTCAATCCCTCCCAGCATCAGTGTCTTTTCCAGTGAGTCAGCTCTTTGCATCAGGTGGCCAAAGTATTGGAGTTTCAGTTCACCTCCACTAGGTTTGTTCATAGTGATGCTTCCTAAGGCCCACTTGACTTCACATTCCAGGATGTTTAGGTCTAGGAGAGTGATCACTCCACTCTTTTTAGTTGAGAATACTTCCCAGGTGTTGCTCTTTGTTTCAGCTCTTTAGGAAACACATGATTAGGTTCTCTTTTTTGTGTGATTAAGAGTCATCAGTAACTTCCGTTTTCTTCACCGTGGACCTTTCATTATATTGCTCTCCTAATGGTTTGAGCAGCTATTGATGATCATTGTCAAGTCTTATTTTTTCAAACGAAGTTATAAAATTATGGCACCCTAAATGTCACTCCTCAGCATATATTATTAGCTGAAATTTTCTATTAAAAAAATAAGGAACTTTCATTATCTTTTTATTCACTCAAAGTACATTTTGGACAGGTAGGTTAAATGCATGAATTTTCTTCTGTCTCAGTTTTTTTTTTAAAATTTGTTAAAATATACATAACATAAAATTACTGGGGTCGGGTGCCATTGCCTTCCCCGAAAATTTACCATAGTGACCATTTTTAAGTGTATGTTTCAGTAATATTAAATATAGTCATGGTATTTACCTACCATCCAATTCTTTTCATCTTGTAAAATTGAAACTTTATACCCATTAGTTAATAATTCCTCATTTATCTCTTTCCCCCAGCCTGTGGTAACCACAGTTCTACTTTGTTTTTTGACTATTATAAGTACTTCAAATAAGTGAAATCATATAGTGTGTATTATTTTGTAACTGGCTTATTTCACTTAGCATGATATCCTTGAGATTTATCCTTGTAGCATATGTCAGAATTTTCTTCATTTTTAAAGCTGAATTCTGTATAACCACATTTTGTTCAACTTCGATATTTAGCTATTGTAAATAATGATGCTATGATTGTTGATGTACAAGCATCTTCTAGAGATCCTTCTGTCAGTTCTTTTGGGGTATATTGCCAGAAGTGAAATTGTTGGATCGTATGATAATTTTGTGAGGAATGACCATCACAGCAGCTTTATTATCTTACATTCTTACCATCAGTGTATAGTTTCCAGTTTTTGCACATACTTGCCTTATTTCTTGTTTTCTTTTTTTTTTTATATACCTCGCATTCTAATAGGTTTAATGTGGTATCACTTTGTAGTGTGTTATTTTTGCTTTTTGTTTCTTTCACCATTCCACATGGCTTGTGGGATTAGTTCCCTAACAGGAACTGAGAGTTTGAACCTGGCCGCAGCAGTGAAAGTGCCAAGTTCTAATCACTGGACTGCCAAGGAATTCCCTCATGGTAGTTTTGATTTGCATTTTTACTAATGACTGGTGATGTTGAGCACCTTTTCATGTGCTTATTGGCTCTTTGCAGATCTCTTTTTGAGACATGTGTATTTAAGTCCTGTGCCCATTTCATAGTTTTGTTGTTTCTTTGCTATTATTGAGTTTCAGTTATTCTCTGTTTAGAGTTTTGCTTCCTCATCAGATTTACAAATACTTTCTCTCATTCTGTGGGATACCTTTTTACTCCATGATAGTGTCTTTGGATGCAAAAAAATACTAATTGCATGAAGTCCAGTTTTTCTGTTGTTTCTTTGTTGTCCTACCCAATAAATTATTGCCAGTTTCACTGTTACGAAGCTTTTGCCCTGTGTTTTCTTTTAAGAGTTTTACAGTTTTATCTCTTACATTTAGAGCTTTCATCCATTTTGAGATAATTCATGTATAAATTGTTAGATAAGGTTCCAACTTCATTTCTTTGTATGGATGCCCAGTTTTCCTTGTTCAGTTCAGTTTAGTTGGTTAGTCGTGTCCGACTCTTGTGACCCCATAAATCGCAGCACGCCAGGCCTCCCTGTCCATCACCAACTCCCAGAGTCCACTCAACTCATGTCCATCGAGTCAGTGATGCCATCCAGCCATCTCATCCTCTGTCGTCCCCTTCTCCTGCCGCCAATCCCTCCCAGGTTCAGAGTCTTTTCCAGTATCAGAGTCTTTTCCAGTAAGTCAACTCTTCACATTAGGTGGCCACGGTATTGGAGTTTCAGCTTTAGCATCAGTCCTTAGAAAGAACACTCAGGACTGATCTCCTTCAGAATGGACTGGTTGGATCTCCTTGTAGTCCAAGGAACTCTCAAGAGTCTTCACCCACACCACAGTTCAAAAGCATCAATTCTTCGGCACTCAGCTTTCTTCACAATCCAACTCTCACATCCATACGTGACCACTAGAAAAACCATAGCCTTGACTAGACAGACCTTAGTTGGCAAAGTGTAATGTCTCTGCTTTTGAATACACTATCTAGGTTGGTCATAACTTTCCTTCCAAGGAGTAAGCGTCTGTTAATTTCATGGCTGCAATCACCGTCTACAATGATTTTGGAGCCCAAAAAAATAAAGTCTGACACTGTTTCCATTGTTTCCCCATCTATTTCCCATGAAGTGATTGGACCAGAGCCCTTGATCTTAGTTTTCTGAATGTTGAGCTTTAAGCCAACTTTTTCACTCTCCACTTTCACTTTCATCAAGAGGCTTTTTAGTTCCTCTTCACTTTCTGCCATAAGGCTGGTGTCATTTGCATATCTGAGGTTACTGATATTTCTCCCGGCAATCTTGATTCCATCTTGTGCTTCTTCCCGCCCAGCGTTTCCATGATGTACTCTGCATAGAAGTTAAATAAGCAGGGTGACGATATGCAGCCTTGACGTACTCCTTTTCCTATTTGGAACCAGACTATTGTTCCATGTCCAGTTCTAACTGTTGCTTCCTGACCTGCATACAAGTTCCCTGTCTCTTATACACATCTTAGGAGAGTGATCACTCCACTCTTTTTAGTTGAGAATACTTCCCAGGTGTTGCTCTTTGTTTCAGCTCTTTAGGAAACACATGATTAGGTTCTCTTTTTTGTGTGATTAAGAGTCATCAGTAACTTCCGTTTTCTTCACCGTGGACCTTTCATTATATTGCTCTCCTAATGGTTTGAGCAGCTATTGATGATCATTGTCAAGTCTTATTTTTTCAAACGAAGTTATAAAATTATGGCACCCTAAATGTCACTCCTCAGCATATATTATTAGCTGAAATTTTCTATTAAAAAAATAAGGAACTTTCATTATCTTTTTATTCACTCAAAGTACATTTTGGACAGGTAGGTTAAATGCATGAATTTTCTTCTGTCTCAGTTTTTTTTTTAAAATTTGTTAAAATATACATAACATAAAATTACTGGGGTCGGGTGCCATTGCCTTCCCCGAAAATTTACCATAGTGACCATTTTTAAGTGTATGTTTCAGTAATATTAAATATAGTCATGGTATTTACCTACCATCCAATTCTTTTCATCTTGTAAAATTGAAACTTTATACCCATTAGTTAATAATTCCTCATTTATCTCTTTCCCCCAGCCTGTGGTAACCACAGTTCTACTTTGTTTTTTGACTATTATAAGTACTTCAAATAAGTGAAATCATATAGTGTGTATTATTTTGTAACTGGCTTATTTCACTTAGCATGATATCCTTGAGATTTATCCTTGTAGCATATGTCAGAATTTTCTTCATTTTTAAAGCTGAATTCTGTATAACCACATTTTGTTCAACTTCGATATTTAGCTATTGTAAATAATGATGCTATGATTGTTGATGTACAAGCATCTTCTAGAGATCCTTCTGTCAGTTCTTTTGGGGTATATTGCCAGAAGTGAAATTGTTGGATCGTATGATAATTTTGTGAGGAATGACCATCACAGCAGCTTTATTATCTTACATTCTTACCATCAGTGTATAGTTTCCAGTTTTTGCACATACTTGCCTTATTTCTTGTTTTCTTTTTTTTTTTATATACCTCGCATTCTAATAGGTTTAATGTGGTATCACTTTGTAGTGTGTTATTTTTGCTTTTTGTTTCTTTCACCATTCCACATGGCTTGTGGGATTAGTTCCCTAACAGGAACTGAGAGTTTGAACCTGGCCGCAGCAGTGAAAGTGCCAAGTTCTAATCACTGGACTGCCAAGGAATTCCCTCATGGTAGTTTTGATTTGCATTTTTACTAATGACTGGTGATGTTGAGCACCTTTTCATGTGCTTATTGGCTCTTTGCAGATCTCTTTTTGAGACATGTGTATTTAAGTCCTGTGCCCATTTCATAGTTTTGTTGTTTCTTTGCTATTATTGAGTTTCAGTTATTCTCTGTTTAGAGTTTTGCTTCCTCATCAGATTTACAAATACTTTCTCTCATTCTGTGGGATACCTTTTTACTCCATGATAGTGTCTTTGGATGCAAAAAAATACTAATTGCATGAAGTCCAGTTTTTCTGTTGTTTCTTTGTTGTCCTACCCAATAAATTATTGCCAGTTTCACTGTTACGAAGCTTTTGCCCTGTGTTTTCTTTTAAGAGTTTTACAGTTTTATCTCTTACATTTAGAGCTTTCATCCATTTTGAGATAATTCATGTATAAATTGTTAGATAAGGTTCCAACTTCATTTCTTTGTATGGATGCCCAGTTTTCCTTGTTCAGTTCAGTTTAGTTGGTTAGTCGTGTCCGACTCTTGTGACCCCATAAATCGCAGCACGCCAGGCCTCCCTGTCCATCACCAACTCCCAGAGTCCACTCAACTCATGTCCATCGAGTCAGTGATGCCATCCAGCCATCTCATCCTCTGTCGTCCCCTTCTCCTGCCGCCAATCCCTCCCAGGTTCAGAGTCTTTTCCAGTATCAGAGTCTTTTCCAGTAAGTCAACTCTTCACATTAGGTGGCCACGGTATTGGAGTTTCAGCTTTAGCATCAGTCCTTAGAAAGAACACTCAGGACTGATCTCCTTCAGAATGGACTGGTTGGATCTCCTTGTAGTCCAAGGAACTCTCAAGAGTCTTCACCCACACCACAGTTCAAAAGCATCAATTCTTCGGCACTCAGCTTTCTTCACAATCCAACTCTCACATCCATACGTGACCACTAGAAAAACCATAGCCTTGACTAGACAGACCTTAGTTGGCAAAGTGTAATGTCTCTGCTTTTGAATACACTATCTAGGTTGGTCATAACTTTCCTTCCAAGGAGTAAGCGTCTGTTAATTTCATGGCTGCAATCACCGTCTACAATGATTTTGGAGCCCAAAAAAATAAAGTCTGACACTGTTTCCATTGTTTCCCCATCTATTTCCCATGAAGTGATTGGACCAGAGCCCTTGATCTTAGTTTTCTGAATGTTGAGCTTTAAGCCAACTTTTTCACTCTCCACTTTCACTTTCATCAAGAGGCTTTTTAGTTCCTCTTCACTTTCTGCCATAAGGCTGGTGTCATTTGCATATCTGAGGTTACTGATATTTCTCCCGGCAATCTTGATTCCATCTTGTGCTTCTTCCCGCCCAGCGTTTCCATGATGTACTCTGCATAGAAGTTAAATAAGCAGGGTGACGATATGCAGCCTTGACGTACTCCTTTTCCTATTTGGAACCAGACTATTGTTCCATGTCCAGTTCTAACTGTTGCTTCCTGACCTGCATACAAGTTCCCTGTCTCTTATACACATCTTAGGAGAGTGATCACTCCACTCTTTTTAGTTGAGAATACTTCCCAGGTGTTGCTCTTTGTTTCAGCTCTTTAGGAAACACATGATTAGGTTCTCTTTTTTGTGTGATTAAGAGTCATCAGTAACTTCCGTTTTCTTCACCGTGGACCTTTCATTATATTGCTCTCCTAATGGTTTGAGCAGCTATTGATGATCATTGTCAAGTCTTATTTTTTCAAACGAAGTTATAAAATTATGGCACCCTAAATGTCACTCCTCAGCATATATTATTAGCTGAAATTTTCTATTAAAAAAATAAGGAACTTTCATTATCTTTTTATTCACTCAAAGTACATTTTGGACAGGTAGGTTAAATGCATGAATTTTCTTCTGTCTCAGTTTTTTTTTTAAAATTTGTTAAAATATACATAACATAAAATTACTGGGGTCGGGTGCCATTGCCTTCCCCGAAAATTTACCATAGTGACCATTTTTAAGTGTATGTTTCAGTAATATTAAATATAGTCATGGTATTTACCTACCATCCAATTCTTTTCATCTTGTAAAATTGAAACTTTATACCCATTAGTTAATAATTCCTCATTTATCTCTTTCCCCCAGCCTGTGGTAACCACAGTTCTACTTTGTTTTTTGACTATTATAAGTACTTCAAATAAGTGAAATCATATAGTGTGTATTATTTTGTAACTGGCTTATTTCACTTAGCATGATATCCTTGAGATTTATCCTTGTAGCATATGTCAGAATTTTCTTCATTTTTAAAGCTGAATTCTGTATAACCACATTTTGTTCAACTTCGATATTTAGCTATTGTAAATAATGATGCTATGATTGTTGATGTACAAGCATCTTCTAGAGATCCTTCTGTCAGTTCTTTTGGGGTATATTGCCAGAAGTGAAATTGTTGGATCGTATGATAATTTTGTGAGGAATGACCATCACAGCAGCTTTATTATCTTACATTCTTACCATCAGTGTATAGTTTCCAGTTTTTGCACATACTTGCCTTATTTCTTGTTTTCTTTTTTTTTTTATATACCTCGCATTCTAATAGGTTTAATGTGGTATCACTTTGTAGTGTGTTATTTTTGCTTTTTGTTTCTTTCACCATTCCACATGGCTTGTGGGATTAGTTCCCTAACAGGAACTGAGAGTTTGAACCTGGCCGCAGCAGTGAAAGTGCCAAGTTCTAATCACTGGACTGCCAAGGAATTCCCTCATGGTAGTTTTGATTTGCATTTTTACTAATGACTGGTGATGTTGAGCACCTTTTCATGTGCTTATTGGCTCTTTGCAGATCTCTTTTTGAGACATGNTTTTTGCTTTGGCTCCATCCCTTCATTCTTTCTGGAGTTATTTCTCCACTGATCTCCAGTAGCATATTGGGCACCTAACGACCTGGGGAGATTCTCTTTTGATATCCTATCATTTTGCCTTTTCATACTGTTCATGGGGTTCTCAAGGCAAGAATACTGAAGTGGCTTGCCATTCCCTTCTCCAGTGGACCACGTTCTGTCAGACCTCTCCACCATGACCCACCCGCCTTGGGTTGCCCTGCAGCCATGGCTTGGTTTCAATGAGTTAGACAAGGCCCTGGTCCTAGTGTGATTAGATTAACTAGTTTTCTGCGAGTGTGGTTTCAGTGTGTCTGCCCTCTGATGCCCTCTTGCAACACCTACCATCTTACTTGGGTTTCTCTTACCTTGGGCGTGGGTTGTCTCTTCACGGCTGCTCCATAGCACAGCCGCTGCTCCTTACCTTGGACAAGGGGTATCTCCTTACCGCCTCAGTTCCTGACCTTCAACGTGGGACAGCTCCTCTAGGCCCTCCTGCACCTGCGCAGCCCCTGCTCCTCGGGTTCCTCCTCCCGGCCGCTGGCCGTGGCCTCGGGCGTGGGTGGCTTCTCCCAGCTGCCGCCCCTGGCCTCGGCCTCAGGGTGGCTCCTCTGGGTCACCACCCCTGGCCTCGGGCGTGAGGTGGCTTCTCCCAGCCTCCCCTGGCCTTGGACGTGGGATGTCTCTTCCTGCCCGCCCCTGACGTTGGACACTGGGTAGCTCCTCCCGGCCGCCGCCCTGACCTCAGACATGGGGTGTCTCCTTCCGGCCGCCACTGACCTCAGATGAGGGGTAGCTCCTCCCGGCTGCCACTGACCTCAGACACAGGGTAGCTCCTCTCAGCCGTTCCTGCACCGTCGCAGCCTGGCACTCTAGGTTGCTGACCCTGACATCGGACATGGGGTAGCTCCTCTCGCCCGCGCTCAGTGCGCCGGCCCGGCTCTCGCAAGCTCTCTTCTAGCAGAAGTGGCAACTGGGACAGCCTAAGGATAAGCTTGTGTGTCCTGAAGGATTTGGAGGGAAAGGTCTTTGTGTCTTCTCTGAGGTTTCTACACCACCATGTTGATGGCCCCTATCTATTGGGTGCCTTGCTGGTATTTGGCAGCTGGGGACTTCCTAATCTCTTCTGGCTCAGTCAGAGCTTCATAGTCTTTCCTCGCTGACTTGATCCTGCCTGGAATCTAACCTTGTTTTAATGGATTCCTCTGGAGCTCCACCTCTTCCATTCAGCCCTCTCATTTGAATTGTCCATTGTTCAGCCTTTACCATTGAATTCACTTACTTTGCACCATAGTAGCCCATGAAAGATCCATTGGCTCTCAACTTGCTTATGGTCTATATTCACCACAGGTGGCCTTAAGTCCCTTTGCTACACGTGAAAACAAGGACGTTTGAGAGTACTAGGTTAGACCCTCTATAATTTGTTTTCTGTTCTATGAGAATAACCGTTATACTTACCCCTATCATCTCAAAAAGACAGGCTCCTCCCTGAATTCCAATAGGAAGCAGAGACTTTAAATTCTTTCTTTCTGGCTAATGACTCAAAAATTGCCAGTTTTAGAAATAAGCTGAATATTGGCTCTCTCTTTTTTTTTTTTTTTTTTTTGCCATCCTGTTTGATAACCCTAATCTTTGCCAAGGCCAGCAGTTCTCTAAATGTGATCTCATTCTCTCCCAAGTGCACAATAGACTTTTTCAGAAATTTTTAAATATAATGATTTTGTCATTCTGACAGCATGTGTGTGCTTATGTATGTACTCTTATGTTTTAAAAATGTTTCTGTATTAAGGTTTAATATAGTAAATTATGTCAATATTGTATCAATTAACAAAGCATCTTTGGGGTCCTCAATAATTTTTAAGAGTGTGGAGAGATCCTGCCACCAGAAAGCTTGAGAGCTGCTGCCCTAAGCAAATGGATGCTTCTAGTTGACTGGGGTCACTGTGCAAAGTAATGAGAAAGAGTGATATGATATCCTTCATGCATGCATACATTTATCAAACAAAGATAAGATCTTGGTTGTGACAAGTGAGATAGATCATAACAATCCCTCTAAGCATTCCCCACCCCTCCTTCTTATTCTTGCCAAATAATTATCAGGGTTCTAGCATCTGACATGCAGCCAAATGGACGAACTCAGAGGCTGATCTGTTGGTGAGGTGTTCACTTCCTTCAGATGGATTCTCAGAAGTAGAATTGCTGAGTCATATGGTAGTCCGGTTTTTAATATTTGAGGAGCCTCTGTGTTATTGTCCATAGTGGCTATACCAATTTATAATCTTACCAGGAGTGCCCAATGGTTCCTTTTTCTTTACATCCCCCCTAGCATTTGTTAATCTGTCTTTTTGATGCTAGGCGTTCTAACAGGTATGAAGTGATAGCTCACAGTAGTTTTGATTTGCATTTCAGTGTTCTTTGGAAATTTCTTTAATATCACAAATACTTTTTCACTAATTCATCAGTTTCAATAATTATTTACTGAGCCACTGCTCTGTGAAATATTATACCAGAAACCAAGGGTTCAAAGATAAAAAACAAGATCTCCAGACTTACGAGCTACAGTAGCATGAATCTCAAGGATGTCATTATAGCAAGATATCATTGCATTCATGCTGTATTTAGAAGTTTAAACTTGATTGTTAAGCACATTAATTTCTGTCTTAAATGTTTTAAAATTCAACAGAATTTCAGACTCAGATATACTTTAATACTTGAGAGAATCATTCATTTGTAGTGCATTTATGGAGCTGTACAAGATTCTTATATTTCTTTCCTTGCACACCCATGCTAATCTCATCACTCCAAGAATCATCTGCATTCTGATGACTCCCAGATTTATATATCTCCAGGTTGTACCTCCCTACAAATTCCAAAATCACATATCCAAATACCTACCAGCGAGAAATAACTACATCTGTGTCTCATAAGACATTTCAGACCCTATTTCCCAGACTTCTACCTCCTCAACCAATGATCTTCCCATCTCCCTCAGTGGCAACCCTGTCTTTCCAGTTCCTCTGTCAAAATGCTAGAGTCATCCGCACCACCTCTTTCTTTCACACCCAGCATCAAGTCTGTCTTGCAATATTCTTCATTCTACTTTCAGAATAAATCCACAACCTGTCCACTTCACCACCTCCACTGTAACCATCTTGGTCCAAGAAAATGTCATTTCTCACCTGAATTATTCTAGTCCACCCTTGTCCTCCTACACCCTGTCTTCAATGTGTGAGCTGCTGTGATCCTTTAAAAATAAAAATCAGGTCATATCACTCTTCTTAAAGTTTTCCAGTGTTTTTGTTGTTGTTGTTTTTATATTTAGAGAACTAGCCAAAGTCCACAAAATGGCCTACTAGGCCCCGCATACTTTGGCCCACAATGACCTCTCTGACTTTCTATTTTATTTTCCCACTGATGCCTTGCACTGAACATGCTAAACTCCTTGCTGTTTTTAAACACTGCAAACAAGCTTGGGATGTGTGGCTATTTTCTCTATCTGGAATATTACTCCTCCAGATACCTGTATCACCTCTTTCAACTTTTTTCTCCAGATTGACTTGACTGACGTCACATCTTCACTCACCTGTCATTTTACTTGCCAGTAAGGCCTGCTGAATCTGAAATTACAACTTTCGAGCACTCCCCTTTGCTCTTTGCTTTCATTTTTCTCAAAAGCACTTTCACCTGCTGAAATACTATACACTTATCTTTGCTGTGTCTTCTCATTCTATATCATAAGTACCATGAGGGCAGGTATTCTTTTGTTGTTCTGTTCACTGTTGTCTCTTCAGTGCCTGGAACAGTACCTGGCACCTCATAGGGGTTTGATGGATGTCTGTTGAATAGTAACAATTGGAGCAGCAGATCAGAATCTGAAGACAGCAAGTTTTTAGCTGCTCCTACTGTCCCTAGTTGGTAAGCCTCATTCAGCTAAAGATTTAACAGCCTACAAAGGAAGCTCTTGATAAAAATTGTGTTTGCTTCCAAAAGTTCAACCATGTATGGTTAAATGGGTTTTTTGTTTTTATTTTTTAACACCACAAAGGATTTCTCAGAACTATATACAAAACTTAAGCACTTTGGCTCTGGGAATTTTATCTAAGCAGATGTAGAAAATAATGGATACATTTCTCAAGAGTTTTGTCCATTTTTCTAAAAACACAAATTAAACTGTTTGAAGCCTTGAGATAACATAAGGTTATTTTATAAATTACTTCTTAATGTATCAAATTAGAACTGATTCAGATCTGTTCTAAATCATGGTTGATCTTTATCAGCAAAGATGAAGAGACCTGTTCACTAAAAACTAAAGTTGTCTTTGATACTATCTGATAAGGATTGAAAGCACAACAGAGACATAGTATTAAGCAATGGCTTTTTGTAAGCCTCCTGTAACTTCTCTGATGCTTTCACACATTGATAACTGAATATTTCTGAGAGAAACTTTTCAGAGATATTTGTCTTTTGTAACAATATTGCACCTGCTTATAACTATTAGTACCTATTACTTGTGAAGAAGTGAAGTGAAGTCGCTCAGTCGTGTCTGACTCGTAGCAACCCCATGGACTGCAGCCTACCAAGCTCCTCCCTCCATGGGATTTTCCAGGCAAGAGTACTGGAGTAGGTTGCCATTTCCTAATCCAGGGATATCCTGGTAGCTCAGGTGGTAAAGAAACTGCCTGCCATGCAAGAGACCCGGTTTCAATCCCTGCATCAGGATGACCTCCTGGAGAAGGGAATGGCATCCCACTCCAGTATTCTTGCCTGGAGAATTCCATGGACAGATGAGTCTGTGGGCTGTAGTCCATGGGGTCGCACAGAGTTGGACACAACTGAGTGACTAACATATCACACCATCCCTTCCTCATCCCTCCTGCAAAAGTCTATCAAAGTATCAAATCTGCTGTAATTTTATTAATAGTTTTTATCTGAAAGAGTCAAGAATTAATAATAAAAATAAGCACTACCACTTATTTAGTACTTAGAATGAACCTGACCCTAGTCTAAGCAGTCTATGTGTATTCATTTATTTAAATCATCATATCAACATGATAGAACAAAAAAAAAAAAAAACCCACTGCTTATTGATGTAAGCATTAGTGACATTTTATTACCAACAGGAAGAATTCCATGCTCCTCATTATGGCACAAGAGGATCTTCTTGGTCTGGTTTCTGCCCAGTTCTCACTAACCCCGTCTCTTTATGCATCATGCCCAAAATGCTCTGAATTCCCCTTCCCCTCTTTTCATCTGGCTGACTTTTACATACCCTTTGGCTCTCACCTGAGACCTCTCTCTTTTTCTAGAAAGCTTTCTCTGAACCCCAGTGTAATGGCTACTACTCTATAATAATCGGTTGATCACTTGTCTATTTCTTCTTTAAAAGCATCAGCTCTTGAGAGTGACTCCTCTCTTCTCTGTTTTAGTCCCTGCTTCTGACACAATCCTGGTGTCTAGTGATACCTATTTGAATGGCTAAGGAGGGAATGAAAATGAAAGCAAGCCAGTTGCTAAGGAAGACAGTGTACTATTTTGGTTAAGAATGGAGGGTTTGGATCCGGTAAATCTGGACTCCAGTCTGGCTCTTCCACTCCCCAGCTGAGCAAATTCTTTTGCCTAAGCTTCAGATTCATCTCTAAAAATGAGAATGTAAATATTAATAGTTCATACCTTGTAAGGAATAAAATTAGAGAACACACGCAGAGTATACAGAACAAGGCCTTGTAGTATAATATGATAATGTACTCTGTCTCTCAGTTCTGTCCAACTCTGTGGCCCCATGGACTATAGCCTAACCAGCTGCTCTGCCCATGGAATTTGCCAAGCAAGAATACTAGAGTGGATTGCCATTTCCTACTACAGTGGATCCTCTCAACCCAGACGCGGGCTCGAACCTGTGTTTCTTGCATCTTCTTCCTTGTCAGGCAAATTCTTTACAACTGGTGCCACATGGGGAGCCCATAACACAATAAAGCTAGCTGTTGTTTCATTCCATTTTAATATATGAACAGGTAAAACTAAAGAGCTATCTGCTTATCACTGTATTGTTTTTGACAATAAAAGCACGCATACATACATACATAGCTACATGACCCACTGACAGATTGCTTAGTATCAAGAGATACAAGGCGTACTATTATATGTGGCCTTCAACCCCTGAAAATATTAGAAAAAGTAACTGATGCACCAGTTGGATAAAAATACAACTGTCATATGAGATAAAACAAAATCTGAGCTTTTTATAGAACTGTGAGCCTAAGTACAGTGTATTAAAAATGTACTTTTTAAGTGTGTGCTGCATGAAATGCAAAGAGACTTTGTTACAGCTGGTAACAGACTGAAAGAATGTGAGGTTTCTGAACTTGTTCTGATGGAAACTAATGTCTACTGATGTATGTATGTCTCGAAGTGTTTTTTCTTATAGAGGGAAAATGTAGTGCTCTGTTAAGATTCACTTAATAGTTTTGCTCCATTTACCCTTTGTCTCATTTTTACTGAATCTATTATCTATTGATAGACAATACCAATTAGTTTGCTTGCACCTTGGTAACATTTCTTATACTCTCTGCAATCTGTCAGAGTAGGCCTAGCTCTGAAAGTTTGATCTGTAAAGCAAGGGAAACACTTAGCTGAGCTGATTGAAAGTACAGGGAGAGGAGCTCTTTCCTTCTTGATGTGAAAAAATTTTCCCATTGTAGGTTTTATCTAGCCTGATCCATGCATGTGGTTTGGAGAATTGAGCTTCTCTTTCATGAATGTTCTCTGAAACCTTGGCACATAAGCTTTCCATGAGTATAGAAAGAGCACCAATGAAATCATATTAGCTCTTTAATGTCACTAGGGCTCCATTTGATACACTGGAGAAGGAATAAGTGGCACTTTGGTATTATGGTTATCATTCTGAACAGAGTGCCTGCCTGCAGATTAAATTCTTTACCTGTCAGAAAGAATCCGATTTATTTGAGGGCGTTTTTGCCTTGGTTACCTTGTTCAGTATCTAATTTGTTTCAGAGAGAGGAACAGGAAAGGCAAACTGAATCAATTTAGTATTTTCTTCTTAGAAATATATTGATTTGGTTATATTCAGGCTTTTATAAATTATCATTATAGAAAGTAACTGCTAACTGAAATGAGCTGAACAAATTTATGTAACAGCTAAGAAAAATGGTACAAACTTGTAGGCTTAAGTTATTAATGATTTCCTTCTTGAAGAGGAAGACTTAAAATGATTCAAGTTTAGTGACCTATGTTTTGCTTTCATGTATTTCCAGAATTGAACTGTATAATTTGTACTCTCTCCAATATTCTGGCCTGGAGAATTCTATGGACTGTGTAATCCCTAGGGTCGCAAAGAGTCAGACACAACTGAGCGACTTTCACTTTATATTATTAATTCAGATCTTTTTTCTTTTCTTGCCTCAGGCTTTCTACCATTTCTTTGTTCCTCAGCATTTCTAAACATACACTGGGAATGAGGAGAGAGGAAATTAAAGTTTTTCATGTTTTCTGTATTTTTAGTAATAGAAGGAGGGGTGTGGCAATGCTGTTAAGAGCAGCATAGCAAAAGTCTGAATTTCAGGCTAGGCAACTCTGTATGCTTTGTTAACTATGGAATCCAATGTCTCTTATCTAGGGACTTACCATTGTTAAGAAGATAAGACATCAATGAAGCATTAAAGAGTGATGAAACTTTTACTTAAAAGTGCTTCTAAACTGAAAAGACAAGTCATTGATAAGACTGCAATCATATGTGAAGCCTCCCACCTCAATGATGTTTCAGTTCTTTGCTCAGAGGTCCTCAGTGTTTTCCTTTTATCCTCTAAATTAGTTGATAGTTTCTTAACCTGCATACAGTGTGATCTTAGCCTCCTTTCCAACTTTATCTTCTGACTTCCTCTGCTGATATCCACACTTCAGCTGAACTAAAGTTATCTTTTTCCTGAATGGGCTTTCATTTTCCTCACTACCATGGCTTTGCTATGCTATTTCCTCTACCTAAGAGTTTCTCAGTCATGGCATTACTGACATTTTGAGCTGGTTGATTGTTTCGAGGAGCTGTCACCATCTAAATAGTAGTAATAACCACAAATGTCTTGCACATGGCCAGATGTCCCCTGGGAGGCAAGTTTCCCCTGTGAATTATTTCTGCCCTGTGTTTCTGCAGTCTCCTACTCTTTTGAGGTGTTTACCACTTAGCTACACCCACCGTCTCCAGTTTTCATTACTGACACATACTAGGTTTCTGGTTTCTTAGAGACATAATTACTCCCAAGCAGTTGTCTAGCTCCTGCCATCATTTTAGCTGATTTCATTGTCAACGGAGATGACCTAGCCCAACATAATGACCTCCTCACCTCAGCCACCTCAGTTCATTCCCTGTGCCTTGTAGGTACCAGAAAATAAACTGTCCCTCAAATCACTAAGCAGATATCCCATTCCCCTACCACACTTCCTATCCTTCTAGGACACCTATCCAACAGTTCTTGGACCTTGCTGAGACTCTTAACCACTAACTGACCCGTCTAATTTATATCCACCCATCCCCTTTCCAGCTTGGGCTTCCCTCTCTCTCCATGCCACATCACTACAAACATCTCTAACAAATAACACTTAACTTCTCTTATGCTGTGATGCTCAAACCTTGCTGCTGCTGCTAAGTTACTTCATTCATGTCCAACTCTGTGTGACCCCATAGACGTCAGCCCACCAGGATCCCCCATCCCTGGGATTCTCCAGGCAAGAACACTGGAGTAGGTTGCCATTGCCTTCTCCAGTGCATGAAAGTGAAAAGTGAAAGTGAAATCGCTCAGTCATGTCCAACCCTCAGCGACCCCATGGACTGCAGCTTTCCAGGCAACTCCGTCCATGGGATTTTCCAGGCAAGAATACTGGAGTGGGGTGCCATTGCCTTCTCCGGCTCAAACCCTAATCCTAAGTAAACCCAATCATCTACAGCCTTTGTCCAAGAACAATACATTATAATCACTGAGTTAAGAGATTGTCCCTGATCTCACTTTTAACATTCTAAAGTCAAACCCTCATTTTACTCTGTTTCATAGTTTCTGAACTTTCTTTTCACATTGTCATGCTTTGAAATTGAAGTCTCCTTTCTCATCTTGGTAGGGCTTCCGTGGTGGCTCACACGGTAAAGCGTCTGCCTGCAATGCTGGAGACCTGGGTTCGATTCCTGGGTTGGGAGGATCCCCTGGAGAAGGAAATGGCAATCCACTTCAGCACTCTTGCCTGGAAAATCCCATGGACGGAGGAGCCTGATAGGCTACAGTCCATGGGGTCGCAAAGAGTCGGACACGACTGAGTGACTTCATTCATTCATTCATTTTCTCATCTTGGTACATGTCAGTGGTCTCTCTGTCTCCCTGTCTTCCCTCATTCTTCCCTCCATCCTGCTACCCTTGGAGCTGAAATCAGCACACACATTTTAAGAACCACTGACAGTTTTTATCTGTGCCCATTTTGGCATTTATCAGTGTACTTGCTCCAGATGCTCTTTTCACCCCTGCCCCCACATATTTAAGAAAATAAAAAGGGACAGTTAGTTCAATCACTCAGTCATGTCCAACTCTCTGCAGCCTCATAGACTGCAGCACACCAGACTTCCCTGTTAATCACCAAACCTGGAGCTTGCTCAAACTCAAGTTCATCAAGTCAGTGATGCCATCCATCCAACGATCTCATCCTCTGTCATCCCCTTCTCCTCCTGCCTTCAGTCTTTCCCAGCATCAGGGTCTTTTTCCAGTGAGTCAGTTCTTTGTATCAGATGGCCAAAGTATTGGAGCTTCAGCTTCAGCATCAGTCCTTCCAATGAATATTCAGGATTGATTTACTTTAGGATTGACTGGTTTGATCTCCTCGCAGTCCAGGGGACTCTTAAGAGTCTTCTCCAAGACCACAATTCAAAAGCATCAATTCTTTGGCACTCAGCTTTCTTTAAGGGACATTTGAGTGTTTTCTAATACTATCACATGAACTAATGAAACATCATTAGGAAAACCAAAAAGGTATTGAGTCAGTAGATATCTTAAACTTTAGGCATTTACCAGGAGACTGATACAACATTAGTAACAGATTATGTTGCATGGTTTGATGTTTCATCACACCAGCTTTCTGAATATAGTATGTTCTTAATTTGATATCCAGGGTTGGATACTACTAATAATAAACACAGTACAATAATGTGTAATATTTTCTGCAAAATGGAAAAAAGTTTTTGAAGCTCAGCTTTTCTGACAATATTTTGAAATTGAATATTTTCATTAATAGAACTCTAGAATAGAATTTCATTTTAAAACAATCGTCAGTGCCATTAGATACTCAGCTCTTACTGTCTAATAATGAAAATAGAATTAGGTGTTTTGCTTCTGTTAGAGTTCTTTACTATACTAATAAACTTCAAATAGTAATTTTTAATCACGTAAAAACAGCTTTCAGTCTTTGTTTATAATTGACAGAATTATAATGACAATTTAACTGTTACTAGTTACTTTTTCATGGGTTGAGATTGTAATGTAGACTTTTAAATCAAGCTTGTTTTCCAGGGCACTTCACCTGATTTAGAATGTGTGTGACCTCCTATGTCTTTTAATCTGAGTGACAGTTTATGACATCCTTAGGCAGCACACACATTATCCGGATAAGCTTAAATGATTGTGATTAGCTATACATATTTTTAGTATCCAGTGCAGTTGATGTAGAAATGGTTTGTCTGAATCACTATCTAGTCACATTCAAGATGAAATAAGTCAATTACTATCAATTATAGTTTGTTTATTATGAACTTAAAGTCTATTAACAAATGTTCTGAACCTTGAAACTATTACATTGGTTCAATTTAAGAAGAATATAAAATTAACATTCCACTTCTATCATTTAAAACTCTTCAGGATACTTATGTTTCTCTTAGTTGAAATTGTGATCATAAGACTGTTACTTCTTATTGTATGTTAGCATGAAAACCAAAAAGGTCTGAAAGGAAATGGCCAGTTGCACTGTTCCTACCTCTTCCCCTAAAACCAAGAGAACTAAGTTTCCATTAATTTTTTTTTTTTTTTTTCATTTTGGAAGGCTGGCTGAAATCATGGAGTAAGAAGAAACTTAAATTTTTAATGACTGGAGATCATTCACTCTTATACCACTTGGGATCTCAGATATCTTTCATAGGGGTCAGGTTCTTTGAGAGTATTTAGAGTGCTTTTAGTATCCATGTTGAGAAATACAAAGTAATTAAAATGAGAGGTAAAATGAGCTAAAAGCTCATAAGATGACTTTTTACAAACTAAGACATCATCTTTTACTTTCTCATTTCCAATTTGATTTTTGGAAGAGCTTTCGTAACAGTGCTTCTGGCAAGTAATGAGACTTGCCATTCCATTCTAAGAAAACACATAGTGCCAGGGACATGAAATCCTGTCAGAATTCTAAAAGAATATTTGGGACTTCCCCCAACCCCTGTAGCCTTTCAGTTCAGTTCAGTCGCTCAGTCATGTCCGACTCTTTGCGACCCCATGAATCGCAGCACGCCAGGCCTCCCTGTCCATCACCATCTCCCGGAGTTCACTCAGACTCACGTCCATCGAGTCCATGATGCCATCCAGCCATCTCATCCTCGGTCCTCCCCTTCTCCTCCCTCCCCCAATCCCTCCCAGCATCAGAGTCTTTTCCAATGAGTCAACCCTTCACATGAGGTGGCCAAAGTACTGGAGTTTCAGCTTTAGCATCATTCCTTCCAAAGAAATCCCAGGGTTGATCTCCTTCAGAATGGACTGGTTGGATCTCCTTGCAGTCCAAGGGACTCTCAAGAGTCTTCTCCAACACCACAGTTCAAAAGCATCGATTCTTCGGCGCTCAGCTTTCTTCACAGTCCAACTTTCACATCCATACATGACCACAGGAAAAACCATAGCCTTGACTAGGCGGACCTTAGTCGGCAAAGTAATGTCTCTGCTTTTGAATATACTATCCAGGTTGGTCATAACTTTTCTTCCAAGGAGTAAGCGTCTTTTAATTTCATGGCTGCAGTCACCATCTGCAGTGATTTTGGAGCCCAAAAAAATAAAGTCTGACACTGTTTCCACTGTTTCCCCATCTATTTCCCATGAAGTGATGGGACCGGATGCCATGATCTTCGTTTTCTGAATGTTGAGCTTTAAGCCAACTTTTTCGCTCTCCTCCTTCACTTTCATCAAGAGGCTTTTTAGCTCCTCCTCACTTTCTGCCATAAGGGTGGTGTCATCAGCATATCTGAGGTTATTGATATTTCTCCCGGCAATCTTGATTCCAGCTTGTGTTTCTTCCAGTCCAGCGTTTCTCATGATGTACTCTGCATATAAGTTAAATAAGCAGGGAGACAATATACAGCCTTGACGTACTCCTTTTCCTATTTGGAACCAGTCTGTTGTTCCATGTCCAGTTCTAACTGTTGCTTCCTGACCTGCATACAGATTTCTCAAGAGGCAGGTTAGGTGGTCTGGTATTCCCATCTCTTTCAGAATTTTCCACAGTTTATTGTGATCCACACAGTCAAAGGCTTTGGCATAGTCAATAAAGCAGAAATAGATGTTTTTCTGGAACTCTCTTGCTTTTTCCATGATCCAGCGGATGTTGGCAATTTGATCTCTGGTTCCTCTGCCTGTTCTAAAACCAGCTTGAACATCAGGGAGTTCACGGTTCACATATTGCTGAAGCCTGGCTTGGAGAATTTTGAGCATTACTTTACTAGCGTGTGAGATGAGTGCAATTGTGCGGTAGTTTGAGCATTCTTTGGCATTGCCTTTCTTTGGAATTGGAATGAAAACTGACCTTTTCCAGTCCTGTGGCCACTGCTGAGTTTTCCAAATTTGCTGGCATATTGAGTGCAGCACTTTCACAGCATCATCTTCCAGGATTTGAAACAGCTCAACGGGAATTCCATCACCTCCACTAGCTTTGTTCTTAGTGATGCTTTCTAAGGCCCACTTGACTTCACATTCCAAGATGTCTGGCTCTAGATTAGTGATCACATCCTCATGATTATCTGGGTCGTGAAGATCTTTTCTGTACAGTTCTTCTGTGTATTCTTGCCACCTCTTCTTAATATCTTCTGCTTCTGTTAGGTCCATACCATTTCTATCCTTTATCGAGCCCATCTTTGCATGAAATGTTCCCTTGGTATCTCCAATTCTCTTGAAGAGATCTCTAGTCTTTCCCATTCTGTTGTTTTCCTCTATCTCTTTGCATTGATTGCTGAAGAAGGCTTTCTTATCTCTTCTTGCTATTCTTTGGAACTCTGCATTCAGATGCTTATATCTTTTCTTTTCTCCTTTGCTTTTCGCCTCTCTTCTTTTCAGTGCTATTTGTAAGGCTTCTCCAGACAGCCATTTTGCTTTTTTGCATTTCTTTTCCATGGGGATGGTCTTGATCCCTGTCTCCTGTACAATGTCACGAACCTCATTCCATAGTTCATCAGGAACTCTGTCTATCAGATCTAGGCCCTTAAATCTATTTCTCACTTCCACTGTATAATCATAAGGGATTTGATTTAGGTCATACCTGAATGGTCTAGCGGTTTTCCCTACTTTCTTCAATTTAAGTCTGAATTTGGAAATAAGGAGTTCATGATCTGAGCCACAGTCAGCTCCTGGTCTTGTTTTTGTTGACTGTATAGAGCTTCTCCATCTTTGGCTGCAAAGAATATAATCAATCTGATTTCGGTGTTGACCATCTGGTGATGTCCATGTGTAGAGTCTTCTCTTGTGTTGCTGGAAGAGGGTGTTTGCTATGACCAGTGCATTTTCTTGGCAAAACTCTATTAGTCTTTGCCCTGCTTCATTCCGCATTCCAAGGCCAAATTTGCCTGTTACTCCAGGTGTTTCTTGACTTCCTACTTTAGCATTCCAGTCCCCTATAATGAAAAGGACATCTTTTTTGGGTGTTAGTTCTACAAGGTCTTGTAGGTCTTCATAAAACCGTTCAACTTCAGCTTCTTCAGCATTACTGGTTGGGGCATAGACTTGGATAACTGTGATATTGAATGGTTTGCCTTGGAGACGAACAGAGATCATTCTGTCGTTTTTGAGATTGCATCCAAGTACTGCATTTCGGACTCTTTTGTTGACCATGATGGCTACTCCATTTCTTCTGAGGGATTCCTGCCTGCAGCAGTAGATATAATGGTCATCTGAGTTAAATTCACCGATTCCAGTCCATTTTAGCTCGCTGATTCCTAGAATGTCGACGTTCACCCTTGCCATCTCTTTTTTGACCACTAGGTGTTGCAGGAGGGCATCAGAGGGCAGACACACTGAAACCATACTGGCAGAAAACTAGTCAGTCTAATCACACTAGGACCAGGGCCTCGTCTAACTCAATGAAACCAAGCCATGCCTGCAGGGCAACCCAAGGCGGGCGCGTCATGGTGGAGAGGTCTGACAGAACGTGGTCCACTGGAGAAGGGAATGGCAAGCCACTTCAGTATTCTTGCCTTGAGAACCCCATGAACAGTATGAAAAGGCAAAATGATAGGATTTCAAAAGAGAATCTCCCCAGGTCGATAGGTGCCCAATATGCTACTGGAGATCAGTGGAGTAATAACTCTAGAAAGAATAAAGGGATGGAGCCAAACCAAAAACAATACCCAGTTGTGCATGTGACTGGTGATACAAGCAAGATCCGATGCTGTAGCCTTTACCTGAAGTGAAATATGATTTCATTTCTGAAAAAAACTAAAGTGAAATTAGTCTATGTCACTGAGTCTGGATGTTGTAAAACAAAGCATTTTATATACCAAATTATGTAAAATGTTTAATATCTCAAAGTATCAATCCTAATCCATTTTCATAAGCAAGCATATAATTTACCGTGGAGTCAGTTTAAGAAACTTAAAAAGCTATGTATTTTAAATGACACTGACCTGTTAATGATGTTATAGTTACTTCTAGCTTTATGAATTCCCAAAACAGAAAACATCCAGATTTTTGATGGTTTGTCATTATCTTACATTTAATGACTAACTTTCCATTTATAGTAACATAAAGTTACTTTTTCTTAACAAAGATTTTTTAAAGTTTTGTTTATTCATTTTTCATTTCTATACATAACATAAAATATACCACATAACCATTTTTAAGTGTATAGTTCAGTTGTATTAAATGCATTCATAATGTTGTCCTACCATCACCATGGCCTTAACTCTTAACCATCTTATAAAACTGAAACTCTGTAACATATTAAACAGTAACTTCCCTGTCTCCTCTTCTTCCAAGCCCTTGGCCACCACCATTGGAGAAGATTCATTGGAACAGACCTTGATGCTGGGAAAAATTGAAAGCAAAAGGAAAAGGGGCTGGCAGAGGATGAGATGATTAGGTAGCATCACTGACTCAATGGACGTCAACTTGAGCAAATTCTAGGAGACAGTGTAGGACAGGGAAGCCTGACACAATGTAGTTCATGGGGTCGCAAGGAATCAGACATGACTTGGCGACTGAACAACAACAAAATGATAAATCTGTTTTTAATTTTTTGAGGAGCCACCATCAAGCAGCTTTATCATGTTTATTCCTACTAAGGAATGCACCAGTAAATTCTAGGAGACAGTGTAGGACAGGGAAGCCTGACACAATGTAGTTCATGGGGTCGCAAGGAATCAGACATGACTTAGCGACTGAACAACAACAAAATGATAAATCTGTTTTTAATTTTTTGAGGAGCCACCATCAAGCAGCTTTATCATGTTTATTCCTACTAAAGAATGCACCAGTTCAGTTCAGTTCAGTCGCTCAGTCGTATCCGACTCTTTGCAACCCCATGAATTGCAGCATGCCAGGCCTCCCTGTCCATCACCAATGCATAGGGTTCCAGTTTCTCCACATGCCTGCCAATATTTGTTATTTTCTGCTTTTTTCCATAGCTATCTTTTAGTTGCTAAGTCATGTCCAACTCGTGTGCCCCCATGGGCTGTCCTTTTTGCCCTTTTCAATCTGGTTGTCTTCGTTGTTGAGTTTTAGGAGTGTCCTATCTATTTGCTTTACTATATCTTTTTTTTTTTAATTATTTTTAATTGAAGGGTAATTTACTTTACAATATTGGGTTCATTTCTACTGCTTTACAGTATTGGGTTCATTTCCACCATATATCAACATGAATTAGCCAAGGGTGTACAAATGCTCCCTCCCTCTTGAACCTCCCTTCCACCTCCCACTCTTTCCCACCCTTCTAGATTGTTATAGAGCCCCAATCTGAGTTCCCCGAGTAATAAAGCAAATTTCCATTTGTGCAGAAAGTCATTAAAACAGTGGATGAATGAAATGGTGTATTTCAAACAGTCTATGGAATATCAATAAAATTAAAAAAAAAAAAAACTAAGAAGTAGCCACAAAGAAATTTTGGAGCTAAAAAGTACAATTACTGAAATGAAATTCACTAGAGGAATTTGAAGGCTGATCTAAGCAACAGAGGTGAAAAGAGGTAACTTGAAGATAGGGCGATGAATATTATTGAAAAACGGAAAAAAAGACTGAAGAAAAGTGGACAGAGACCCATGAGACATTATAGGAGTCTCAGGAGAAGAAGAAGAGAGAAAGGAGCAGAGAGAATATTTAAAAGACCAAATGGCAAAAACTTGCCAAATCTAATGAAAGATGTGAATATAAACATCCAATAAACTCAATAAATTTCCAAAAAGATAAATTCGAAGAGACTCATACCAAGACATTATAATCAAAATGTTCAAAACACAGAGGCAAACAGAGAGTCATGGAGCTATTTGAAAGGAAATTTTAATGCATTTAGTATGTACCTTTCATGTTTAATCATTACTGATTTCTACTTTAAGAAAAATATATTTATAATTTCACATGTGAAGTTTAGGGACTCTTTTAATTCTGTAATCTTGAGGAAATTTATTTACCTCTCAGAATTATTACTTCAAATTTCATATGGCTAGAATGGGTATATGAACAGTTTTTGTAACTGTCAGTTGTACTTTCTGTATTCCATAAATATGCTTTACTTAACATTTATTTTTGAATAAGATAGAGGCCTTGAATATGTCTTATTATTTTAAGAAGTTGCTTTAACCTGAAATTTCTTAGTGATTTGATTGTTTGGTTTTAACTTACTCTATATAAAAAGAGCTTTATATACTATAAAATAACATGTGTTAGTAGTGACAAAAAGTTCTCAGAGACAAGGAGCTCGCCTCATTTGTGTTTATCCAATACCTAATTGAATGCCAAGCACATAGGGGAGGCTTAAAAGGTTTTGAAAGAGTAGGTAGATAGACATGAAAGAAATTTTAAAGGTCATTTAATCTTATCATATTATTATAAAGGCAAGGAAATGAAGCCTGGGGAGATTCGTATTTTGCTTTACTTTTTCCAATTTATTGGAATTATTATACTTCAAGCATTTTATCACTACACTGCTCTAGATTCAGCAAAAATATTCTCTTCCAGAATATCTCAAAAATGATGCACAGAAACCATATATATGGATTATCTCATTAAGTTCACTTTTATTTTAGCCTGCAGAAAGTTCCTGACTGGTGCTTAGAAAAACAAGTTAAGAGTAGAAAACAATACAGAAATCAAGAGTTTCTAGCCGAGATGGGGAATACTGCCTACTGTTTGTTTTTGAGTAGCTATGAGTTTAAACAATTTTAAATAACTAATTTTTATGTTTAATTGTTCTGCTTTTGGACTTTTAAGAGGAATAGTTTGCTAAACTCTGCTGACCATATATATTGTTTTGCAGTTCAGTCTGACATAGCAATTATCAGAGAGACTAACAGCTTCTATTCATAAACTTTAGATTATTCATCATGATGATTGAATTGTACTACTTAAGAAATAAATTACTTTCAGGTAGAATTTGATTTTAAATGTCTAGC
Organism: Oreotragus oreotragus; assembly: GCA_006410675.1. NCBI lineage: Eukaryota > Metazoa > Chordata > Mammalia > Artiodactyla > Bovidae > Oreotragus > Oreotragus oreotragus. Next base: position 318,943 of record SJYX01000878.1, read on the forward strand.
CACTATTTTTGTGAGCAAGATTGAGGTTTTTTCTCTAACCTTGGCTGCTGAGTATGAGCCCATCATATGATGAAAACTGTTAAGAATTCTGTTAAAAATGAAACAACTAATTAGACAGAATTCCAGAAAAGATACAGTTGGTGGGAACATCCTTTAGCATCAGTATAGATACTCAGAAATACTAGGTACCATGTTTCACTTGCCAGAGGAACTGGTTTTGGATAATAGTGATTGTGAAGGCAGCTTCTAAACAGTTAGCAAGTATGACATCTTTATAAATTTGTAATATACACTTAGTGTGTGTATTATATTAATAATATAAACTTTACCTAACATTTGTTTTTGAATGAGTAGACATGATAAGAAAGTAGACATGATCTCTTCTTAAGATTAGAAAGGATCAGGATTTGGGAAAGGGACTAATGGAAGTAAATAGCTTTATTGTATAAACCGAATGTATGCAAGTTGACTTCATTGCTCTAAGAAAAATTGTCAGGCCAAATACAGTTCTAAAATTTGTATTATAAAGCCTTCATTCAAGAAAATTAACTTTAATGAGAGTTAATGGAAAAATCTGAAAATCTTAGTGATGATTAATGCCCAGCTCCTGCACTCCAGTTTTTTCCATTATTAAGTATTATCATCTCTAATGAAATCTTTACATTCTGGAATCTAGAGGATTCTTCTGGAAGGTGGATTGTGTTCTCATATTGGAATTTTAAATTAATATGTGTTAACTCTTAGAAATACTGCAAGATTGGAAAAATTAAAACTGCAAACTCCCCCAGACTCCTTAAGACCCTGATCTCATAGGAGTAGAGGAAATATGTGTCAACTGAGATATTCATATAACAGAAGATCACTAACTTAACCATAATTATCTTCATTATATTTCTCTTAAAAATTTAACATTCAAGTTATAAAAAATAAATGCCCTATAATAATAAATGCCTTATAATAGTAATCTGACCCAGCAAATTACTGGCTATATACCCTGTGTCTATGTGTGTGTGTGTGTGTGTGTGTGTGTGCCTGTGTGTGTGTACTTAATTGCTCAGTCATGTCCAACTCTTTGTGACCCCGTGAACATAGCCTGCCGTGCTCCTCTGTCTGTGGAATTTTCCAGGCAAGAATACAGAGTGGGTTGCCATTNTGTGTGTGTGTGTGTGTGTGTGTGTGTGCCTGTGTGTGTGTACTTAATTGCTCAGTCATGTCCAACTCTTTGTGACCCCGTGAACATAGCCTGCCGTGCTCCTCTGTCTGTGGAATTTTCCAGGCAAGAATACAGAGTGGGTTGCCATTTCCTACTCCAGGGAATCTTCTGACCTAGGTATCAAACCTGTGTCTCTTGCATTAGCAAGTGAATTATTTATTACTACCGTGAAAAAACCATAATTCAGAAAGACACACATCCAAGTCTTCATTGTAGCACTGTTTACAATAGCCAGAACATGGAAGCAACCTATATGTCCAGTTTACAAACAAATGGATAAAGAAGGTGTGGTACATATACAATGGAATTACTCAGCTATAAAAAGGAATGAAGTTGAGTCATTTGTAGATACATAGATGAACCTTGAGTCTGTCATACAGAGTGAAGTAAGTCAGAAATAGAAAAACAAATATCATATTAACACATGTATGTGGCATCGAGAAAAAAAAAACAGTACAGATGAACCTATTTGTAGGAATGAAGGTACAGATATAGAGAACAGATGTGGACAGGGAGTGGGGGTTAGGGGAGTGCGCTGAACTGGCAGACTGAGATTGACATGTACACTACCATGTAAAATAGCTAGTGGGGAAAACTGCTGTACAGTGTAGGGAGCTCAGCTCGTTGCTCTGTGGTGATCTGGAGGGGTGGGAATGTGGGGGCTGGCTGGGAGTGAGGTCCAAGAGGAGCAGGAACATGTGTATATGTATGGCTGATTCACTTCATTGTACAGCAGAATTTAATGCAACATTGTAAGGCAACTATATCCCAGTTTAAAAATAATAATAACATATCACATTGTCTCTTGCTAATCTTCATCAAATGAAAATTATAACCCCCTTAAACTCAATTTCAGGACACTTAACAGGCTCCCATCAATCTAACCTTTTTTTTTTTTTCTTACAATTGTACAGCAGAATTTAATGCAACATTGTAAGGCAACTATATCCCAGTTTAAAAATAATAATAACATATCACATTGTCTCTTGCTAATCTTCATCAAATGAAAATTATAACCCCCTTAAACTCAATTTCAGGACACTTAACAGGCTCCCATCAATCTAACCTTTTTTTTTTTTTCTTACAACAAAAGTTCTTCTGATAATGATTTGACTGATAAGGGAAGCAGGGTGGGAGTAGGTTTGTTTACCCAACATTAAGGTCCTTCAATCATATATTAATAATAATGTGTGCATGTGTTCCAGAGTGTGGTGTCTAAGTCTAGTCAGAGCTCTGCTAAACATGGAGAATCTTCATTTAGGGCTCAATGTTTCAGGATAGGAAAGAGAAAGAAAGGGAAAGGAAGTCTAGATAAAAGTTTGTAAACTTAAAAAGTGAAATTTTAAAATGATTTCTGGAGATTTAAGCTGCTTCTTTAGGATAGTATCTTGTGAATGAGGACCCATTCAAATAGGTTTCTCATATCATCTACTAAATTAGTGCATTTGTACAGACTATTACCTGGCAGCATTGTTTGATATAGGGAATCTAGGAAACAGGGTTGGTTCTTTGTGAACAAATATGTAACCAAAGTAATAATCTCTCAGAGGTTTTAATCTAGTACCTCAAATTAACTCTACAGACATGTTCTTAATTTTTTCCCCATGCTGCTTAAAATATTTTGAAATGTATTTCAGTATTTTTCAAGTGTGATTTTCCATATTTAAAAATTATATTTCTGTAGCAACAACAGTTGGCTGGAGCTAACTAGTTGCCATCCTCTTTGGTCAGTAATGGCCTGTTTTTAGTGCCTCTCAGTTCTCCTCCTCCTACTGCTTCTCCCATCTAGATATCTGTAGACAGTTTGTATGTCCTGCCTTTCTCAGGTGTAGCAGAAACTCTTAAGTTAGATCCTCATGCCTCATAGTATTTGAGTTGATGACCTCTCAGCTTCTGAATGCAATTAAACTCCTGCTGTGAAAAGGAAGAGTTGTTGGCATTAGCTGGTTTATATTAATGACTTCAGCAATCTGATGGCTCAGACGGTAAAGAATCCACCTGCAATGCAGAGAACTGGGTTCGATCCCTGGGTCAGGAAGATCCCCTGGAGTATTCTGGCCTGGAGAATTCAGGGCCATACAGTCCATGGGGTCGCAAAGAGTCGGACACGACTGAGCGATTTTCACTTTTCAGCAGTCATATGTCCTTTGGTACGGTTTTATGAACAAGTGGAAAGAGATGAAAGATAATTTTATTCTGCACTCTTACGCTGCCCTTTCACTAGTGTAACTGGAACTAAGAAAGACAGGACAGTACTACAGAACACATGTAACCATGAACTTGGCAATTCTCCTGGCTCAAACATTATTTGTGAAAATTTCTGATGGTTCCAGAAAATACCAATAATATTTTATTACCTGTGTTTTTTCCCAAATGAACCATGAACTTCTTTGGAAATACAGTGACTCTCAACACTGAAGGAGAACTTCTTCATGTAGGAATTCTAAATGACATTATGAATATTTCTTTTTAAAAATTTCCATTGTCATATTTTTCTTAAAAGATTGAAATGTCCTGAATACAATGCCAGAAATCACAATTTTTAATCTCTTCCTTCATACCATAGTATATCAAAAGGATGTTAGATGCCCATTATTAATGATTAATCTGTTTTGATTTTTCCTAACGTGGTTTAGTTCACATAGTTAAACTTACAATTCAAGTTTCTAAATTCCCAAGGCTTTCTTTTGATGCCAGCATTAACCGAAGGGTTCTTCATTTGAAAGGAAGACTGTGCTGCACTTGGCAACGATTAAAATGCAATAAAGCTTGGTCCTTTCAAACTATGAGTGGAAATAATTGAAGCATAAACCATTTAATGTTTTTGCACACACTTGACTGTGTATTTTGAGGAGAAGAAAGTGCATGTACGTTGACTATTTTCACTATTCTACTTGTTAAAAGAATCTGATGAACAAGGATTCAATTGACTTTGGGACTTATATCTTGAATTTTTCACTAACTCGTAATGGCAGTCTTTTGATACAGCTTATTTCTTCAAATGAATGCCAGTGATATCAGTTATCATCATAATATTGCTGTTAGCATTTTAAAATTAGTTTTCAAAGTGGGAAAGGCAAGCCCATATCCAGAATATATAGCTTTACTCCTATAAAATGAGTTGTTGCCACTTCTACAGTAGATGAGACCCAGTGTAATCACCATATCCCCAACTACTTACTGTGTCTCATTCTGCACCCCATCTTTTCTACGCACTCCTCAGCCCCTCCCCTCACAATACAGTCTCATGAGTACCCTCCTGGTTCCTGCCAGTGCTTGTTAGCTAGCTACTGTACGTAATTCAGGCTATCGTCCCTTTCTCCCTCAAATGACCATCACATTCCTAGTCAAGTTATCTTGTACTTAACCAATTTTTGGCTTAATGGCAGCAGAGAAGATGGGACAGACTGCAGGAAGTGAGAGCAGTGTTGCCTATTGGGGTAGAAAATTTTTTCAGCAAGAGAGCTAGCCTTTAGGGGTAATTTCTCCGTCATCTTCAGATAAGAGAGTGTCAGTCTCTAACAGTCCACTTCTGAAGGCTCTGAAAATCCATTCAAGTGAATCTGGGGATTCAGGATTTTCATATTATCAACTAGGTGTTCCTATCCCATGGGTCTAGTATCATTTTTTACTATCTAAGGCTCTAACCTTAACATAGCAGAGCTGCTTAAGTTGAGAATTTAACCTTCTTGTCTATAGCCATACCACCATGAACAAACCCCATCTTGGAAGGTTAGCCAACCTTGATACTAATCTTAGTTAAATATTAAGCTAATCTAAATACTAATCTTGATTAGTACTTGGATTTCACTTTCAGAGCTCTTCTAGGCCCTCTTGCCCTTCAGGATGGAGGTAAAAAACTCTTGTTTTGCTCCCCAAGAGGTTTTCACACTTAGCTTTTAATTTATTACTTATGCTCAGACTTTATATCTTTCCTGTGTTTCCTGAGTTGAGCTTTGCAAAAGCCATCTAATTCTACTGTCTTTATTTGTTGTTGTTCAGTCTTTAAATTGTGTCCGAATCTTTGCAACCCCATGGACTACAGCATGCCAGGCTCGCCTGTCCTTCACTCTCTCCCAGAGTTTGCTCAAATTCATGTCCATTGTGTCGATGATGCTATCTAACCATCCCATCCTCTGCCACCCCTTTCTCCTTTGGCCTTCAGTCTTTCCAGTGAGTTGGCTTTTTGCATCAGGTAGCCAAAGTAATAGAGCTTCAGTTTTAGCATCAGTCCTTCCAATGAGTATTCGGGGTTGATTTCCTTTAGGATTGACTGATCTCCTTATAGCCCAAGGGACTCTCAAGAGTCTTCTCCAGCACCACAGTTCGAAAGCATCAACTCTTCAGCACTCAGCTTTCTTTATAGTCCAACTCTCACATCCATACATGACTAATGGAAAAACTAAAGCTTTGATCAAATGGACCTTTGTATACAATGTGATATCTCTGTTTTTTAATACACTGTCTACCTTTGTCATTGCGTTTCTTCCAGGGAGCAAGTGTCTTTTAATTTCATGGCTGCAGTCCCTATTCACAATGATTTTGGAGTCTAAGAAAATGAAATATGTCACTGCTTCCACTTTTTCCTCTTCTGTTTATCATGAAGTGATGGGACTAGTTGCCATGATCTTAGTTTTTTGAATGTTGAGTTTCAAGCCAGCTTTTTTACAATCCCCTTTCCCTCTCATTAATAGGCTCTTTAATTCCTCTTCACTTTCTGCCATTAGAGAGGTATCATCTGCATACCTGAGGTTGTTGATATTTCTCCCAGCAGTCTTGATACCAGCTTGTGATTCATCCAGCCCATCATTTCATATGATGTACTCTGCATGTAAGTTAAATTAACCAGGATGACAATATACAGTCTTGAGTAGTCTCAGTGACATGTCACAGCATCCATTAGTTTTACTGAGTACATTTCCTTTAATTTTATCATGTACAATACTCTTAACCATATAGGATGGTAAGAACTTTATTGCTTTGTTGACCGAAATTTTTTTCAAGCTGTTATTCAAACTCTGAGGCATTATTCTGTATATTGAGTTGTTATTAAATAATTGTCTCTATTTTTATTTCTTTGCAAAATAAATTATTTTTCTGTAACTCCTTTATATAATTGAATGATGAAGTGAATTTTTTTTTAATCTGATTTTATAAGGTACTTCCAGTCTCTCATCTTACTTTACTATTTTTCGAAGTCTTATTAATTAGTGAAGCTGTGAAAATAGAATCAACAAACATCATGGGAGTAGCAAATGAGCCTAGAAATGTAGGTAGATAGGGTTTCACCTGACAGATGAGATTTACCCTATATCCTGGAAGAGAAGAAATGAGATCAGATTTGCACTTTTCTGTTTTAATCATGGTGATGACAGTGTGAAGGATCCATGGGTGAAAGAGAGAAGATTGATTGTAGGTATGTCATCTCAGAAATCACAGATGTTGTTTGGGAGTTTTCCTAGGGGAGTATGGAGATAAACACTTCATTGGGAATATATGATTAAACAGATTAAAGAAATTACCATTATAAAAGACTATATTTCAGACTTTCCTTATGGTATAGTGGATAAGAATACACCTGCTAATGCAGGCGACATGGGTTTGATCCCTTACCTGGGAATTTTCCACATGCCTCAGAGCAACCAAGTCTGTGTGCCACAACTACTGAACTGTTTCTCTAGTGTCCGAAAGCCGCAACTGCTGAGCTCATACGCTCTAGATCCTGTTCTTTGCAACAAGAGAAGCTCATGGAATGCAAAGAAGAGTAGCCTCCACTTGCCCCACTTGCAGCAACAAAGACCCAGTGCAACCAGAAATAAATAAAAAGTCCAAATTGACCAAAGATAAAAATTTTAAAAAACTACATGTTTGTGTTCATAGGTGAAGCATCTCTAGTGTGGTGAAAATAAATGTAGAGATATTTGATACATTGACATAGACAACTGTTCCACTTTCTCAGAGTTAGTTTTGGGTTCAGCTGGGCTTCCCAGGTTGTGCTAGTGGTAAAGAACTCACCTACCAATTCAGGAAATTGAAAAGATACAGGTTCCATCCCAGGGTTGGGAAGATCCCCTGAAGGAGGACATAGCAACCCATTCCAGTATTCTTGTCTGGAGAATCCCTATGGGCAGATGAACCTGGCTGGCTACAGTCCAAGGGTTGCAAACAGTCAGACATGACTGAAGCAGCTTTAGCACTCAGGCACACAAGCAGCACACACAATAATAAAAGTTAACAAGTTACTTAGCCTTCAGAGGGTTCTGTGAAAATCTTTATCATTATTATTATTATTTAAATCGCTTCATTAAATTCATATGAAGCCTTTATAGAAAACATATGAATGATAGTTTCCTAAATGTATTTAATGGGATGAAAAAGAAAACCTTTTCTTTGAGATAGTCATGATCTTTATACCACTTTCATCTTTTAAAAGTGTAGAAGGATGTTATTAATTCCTTTGAGTCAGCTCATCATTTTAAAACTTTCATGTTCATTAAATAAAATTGCCATTCACAAAGGTAATAAATGATGCTGCTAGAATAGACTTGCAGATTACCTGGCCTTTGCATTAATAGGTTATTTAAATGTCAACCTACTGTTTTTCAAACCATCTTATTTAAATTCTTGCACTTTTAAATAAAACTTTTTAGTTGAAATATATGGAAATAATTGTACTACTTAAAACTTGAAATACAATTTATTGCTCACTTAACATGTGTGCTAATGATTGTGGGTGCTGTAATACTATTATTTAAAATAATGCTGAAATTCAGTGGAGACAGAGACACAGAGAACAGACTTGTGGACAAAGTAGAGGAAGAACAGGGTGGGATGCTTTGAGGGAGTCACATTGAAGTGTATACATTACCATGCATGAAACAGATTGCCAGTTGGAATTTTCTGTATGACACAGGGAGCTCAAACCCAGTGCTCCATGACAACCTAGAGTGGGTGGGATGGGGTAGGAGATGGGAGGGAGGTTCAAGAGGGAAGGCAGATATGTATACCTGTGGCTGATTCATGTTAATGTATGGCATAAACCAACACAGTACTGTAAAGCAGTTATTCTCCAATTAAAAAATATTTTTTAAAAAATAAATTAATAACACTGAAATCTGACTATGATATGTAGTAAAGTGTTGCTTTTAGAGTGAGAAAGCAAAAATGTGATTATGATTAGACTATCTTTTAAAAGTATATAGCCTGTCTTAAAATGTGTAAGATATAAAAGTAGTACACATAATTGTTTTTAAAAGTAAAGAATAGAGGAGGAACAAGATGGTGGAGCAGTAGGTGGACGTGGAGTACATTTCTCTCCACGGATACATCAGGAATACTCCTTCAGACACAGTAGTGCTTGCAGAACACCAGCTGAGAGTGGACAGGAGTACCTGACCAGTGGAAAAGAGTATATAGAACTGTGCAAAACTTGGTAGGACAAAAGAACTTGGGGGGGAGAAAGGGAGTTTTAGTAAGACTGGACCTGCCCTCTGTGGGTGGGGGAACTGAAGCAGCAGTCTGATCCCCACATTGGGGGTCAGAGGAGAAACATTTAAGGCTGAGCGTGAAACAGCTGATCTGTGGAAGCCTAAATGGAATGAGAATCAGAGCACTTGCTGCAGCCATACATACCCTGGACAAAAATGTTGGTCCCCTGGAAGGCACAGTATCTGGGAGCTGGAGTTTAAGGATTGTGGAGCAACCCCAGAGCGAGGGCTGCTGTTGAGTGCAGAGAAGTGGATTGGGGGGTGTGAGGTAGGAGATCATCGTGGGAAATGCTAGTGGAGGAAAGCCAGGCAGTCATGGAAGCAAGGCAGTACTGCCGAGTCACAAATAGGGGGTGGAGCCATCACTATAGCCTCTCTCTCCCCACATGCCAGCATTGGCAGCTGAACAATAGAGAGGCTGGCCCATTAAATGCCTGATGCATTTGAGTAGGACCATTTGAGTACATAGTAGGACCCCACCCCACCGAACTACTTAGGGCCCCACCCAGAGTGCCCCTTTTAAGTGCCTGAAGCGCCAGTCTACAGAGTAGGACCCCAGCCAGGAGGGCCTCCTCTATGTGCCTGACTTGCGAAACTACAGAGAAGGACCCAAGGCAAGGGAGCCCTCTAAGTGCCTATACAGATGGAGCTACAGAGAAAGACTGGCCAAAGAAGCTTTCTGATCGCCAGCTACAAGAGGCTTGGAAAAAGACCAGAGGGCCATAACTCCTATGGCGGAGGCAGTACTTGTCCCTGCACACTTGGTGCCGCCAGGGTCCCCATGAGCCAAGCAGCTGCACCACCTTCACTCTCAACTCTCACTGAGGCAGAGCTGCCACAGGCAACTATGCACGCAGGGTACCTTCGGTCGTGTCCGACTCTGCAACCCTGTAGACTGTGGCCTGCCAGGCTTCTCTGTCATGGATGGGGCTTCTCCAAGAAAGAATACTGGAGCATATTGGCCAATAGTGGTTGCCATACCCTTCTAGAGCACTATATTTCCTACTGCCCTAGCTGCCAACCCCCCTGAATACCTGGTACTACCAGACCCCTGCAACCCTAGCAGCTGCAGCACATCCATACCTGGCTCTCACAGGTTAAACCCAAGTCCTCTGGGGCAGCCTTAGGAGGAAACCCCTGTGGATGACCCACATGCAGAGGTGGAAATAAAACCACAACTGAAACTCAGGGCAGTGTGGCTAAGGAAGAAGACCCAAACTTTCCCATCACCTGTGCAGTTCAGTTCAGTCACTCAGTCATGTCCGACTCTTTGCGACCCCATGGACAGCAACACACCAGGTTTCCCTGTTCATCACCAACTCCCGGACCTTACTCAAACTCATGTCCATTGAGTCGGTGATGTCATCCAACCGTCGTCTCATCCTTTGTCATCCCTTTCTCCTGCCACCTTGAATCTTTCCCAGCATGAGGGTCTTTTCCAATGAGTGAGTTCTTCACATTAGGTGGCCAAGGTATTGCAGTTTCAGCTTAAGCATCAGTCCTTCCAGTGAATATTCAGGACTGCTTTCCTTTAGAATGGACTGATTGGATCTCCTTGCTGTCCAAGGAACTCTCAAGAGTCTTCTCCAACACCACGGTTCAATATCATCAGTTCTCGGTGCTCAGCTTTCTTCATAGTCCAACTCTCATATCCGTACATGACAGCTGGAAAAACTATAGCTTTGACTAGATGGACCTTTGTTGGCAAAGTAATGTCTGCTTTTTAATATGCTGTCTAGGTTCAAGCTGCACATAAATCCACACTGTCAACTAGGCAGACTTTCTGTTCATGGAATATATAAAAGGCTATTGAGAGCTCCCACAAAAGAAAATGTACTAGTTCTGATAGCTGTGGACATTGGAGGCCAAGAACACACAAGCATAAGACCAGATTAGAATCTGAGCTGCATCCACAGCAGGTCCAGAGACCAGCACAGTGTTGGAGGTTATCCTAAGGTGAACTGTGACTCCTAGCAAGGGAAAGAACTCTGACAGCAGTGACTGAACAAAAACATTTGTTATTCCTTTTTTTGACTTGTTCTGTAGATTCTTTTGAATTTTTTTCTTTTCTTTTCTTTTTTTCCTGTTTTCCCCTTCTGTTGTAGTTGTTGATTTTATTAGCACTAATAAATCCAGTTAAGCTTTTGAGCTTTTTTTTTTTCTTTTTCCTCAGTCACATTTTTATTATTGTCATAAATCTCTGCCTCTGTGTTGGGCTTTTACAGGTCTCTGGAATTTTCCTCTTTTTTTCCTTTGGTCTCTTTTTTTAAATTTAAAATTTTAATTTTTTAAACCTATTATTATTTTTTCTACATTTATTCCTTTGTTTGCTTTTCCGACTGTTCTTTTTCCCTTGCAGTTAATCTTTAACATATATAAATCTTCATCTAACTCTATTTAACTTTGCATATCTATTCTTTCCTTTCCTCTCAACATATTTGTTAGTTTTGTCTTCATTGCTTTATTTCCCATTTGGCACCTTGCTTTAGTTTTGTTTTCCAGTTTGTGCTTTAGTTAGTTTTGTTTTTAACTGGTAAATATAATTTTTTATTTCCTTTGTTCACCAGGTCAACCTACTATATTTTTGTTGGTCTGTTTTGACTTTGCTCTTGGGCATATATGTATATGTGTATATTCCATTATTTTAATTATTATTTGCCCGATTTTCTAACTGCCATTTATGATTCATCTTTAGTTTCTCATTTTTGGATATTTGTTTTAATCTCACTTAATACCATAACAAACCACTTGTGGAATCTTCGTTCCCAACCAGAGATCAAGCCCTGAGCCTTTGGAATGGTAGCACTGACTATAAGACCCTAGACTACCAGAGAACTAATCCTAGGGGGTATCAAATAGTGAGAACTCACACAAAGGAAACCACGTGAATATAAGAACCAGCATCACCCACCCACCAGTAGCACCCTGTGCAGTAGCACCTCATCTGAACAACAAACAGAAATACAAATCCAACATCAGCAAACATCACTGTCACTCAGCCTTGCCCATCAGAGAAAAAACAAACAAAAACTCAGCACAGATCTCACCGTATAGGAAGCATACACAAACCACTGGACCAATCTTAGGGGGCAGAAGCCAAAAGGAAGAAAGAATTCAGCCTTGAAGCCTGGGAAAAGGAGACCTCAAACACAATAAGTTTAAAATATATATAATAAAAAAGAGAAATACTACACACATGAAGGAACAAACTAGAAACACAGAAGTCCAAATAAATGAGCAAATAGGCAAAAAAGAATTGAGAATAATGATAGTAAAGATGATCAAAAACCTTGAAAGGAAAATGGAGAAAATGCAAGAATCAGTTAACAAAGACCTAGAAGAATTAAAGAATAAACATGCAGAGACAACACAATTACTGAAATTAAAAATACTCTAGAAGGAATCAATAGCAGACTATCTGAAGCAGTGAGCTGGAAGATATAATGGTGGAAATAACTTCTGAAGAGCAAAGTAAAGTAAAAAGAATGAAAAGAGCTGAGGATCGTCTCCGAGAACCATATCAGATGCACCAACATTCAAATTATAGGGGTCTCAGAAGAAAAAGCAAAAAAGGATATGAGAAAATTTTTGAAGAGATTATAGTTGAAAATATCCCCAGCATGGAAATAGTCAAGCAAGACCAAGAGGCACAAAGAGTCCCATACAGTATAAACCCAAGGAGAAACATGCCCAGACACATACTAATCAAACTAACAAAGACTAAACACAAAGAAAGAATATCAAAACCAGTAATGGAGAAGCAACAAAAAACATACAGGAAATGCCACACACTTAACAGCTGATCTTTCAACAGAAACTCTGCAAGCCAGAAGGGAATGGCAGGATATATTTAAAGTACTGAAAAGGAAAAATCTACAACCAAGATTACTGTACCGAGCAAGGATCTCATTCAAAATTGATGGAGAAATAAAAAACTTTTCAGACAAGCAAAAGTTAAGAGAATTCAGTAACACCAAACCAGTTTTAAAACAAATGTTAAAGGGACTTATATAGTCAAGAAATACAAGAGAAGAAAAAAGATCTACAAAGGCAACCCCAAACAATTAAGAAAATCACAATAGCAATATATATGTAAATGCTTGAACCAAAAGACACAGACAGGCTGAATGGATACAAAAACAAGACCCATTTATATGCTTTTTACAAGAAACCCACTTCACACCTCAGGACACATATAGACTTCAAGTGAGAGGATGGAAAAATATATTTCATGCAAATGGGAAACAAAGCTGGAGTAGCAATCCTCTTATCAGACAAAATAGACAGTAAAATAAAGAAGATTACAAGAGATAAGGAAGGATTCAGTTCAGATCAGTTGCTCAGACATGTCCAATTCTTTGCGACCCCATGAATTGCAGCACGCCAGGCCTCCCTGTCCGTCACCAACACCCGGAGTGTAATTAGACTCATGTCCATCGAGTCAGTGATGCCGCCCAGCCATCTCATCCTCTGTCATCCCCTTCTCCTACCCCCAATCCTCCCAGCGTCAGTCTTTTCCAGTGAGTCTACTCTTCGCATGAGGTGGCCAAAGTACTGGAGTTTCAGCTTTAGTATATCATTCCTTCTGAAGAACACCCAGGACTGAGCTCCTTCAGAATGGACTGGTTGGATCTCCTTGCAGTCCAAGGGACTCTCAAGAGTCTTCTCCAACACCACAGTTCAAAAGCATCAATTCTTTCGTGCTCAGCCTTCTTCACAGTCGAACTCTCACATCCATACATGACCACAGGAAAAACCATAGCTTTGATTAGACAGACCTTAGTCAACAAAGTAATGTCTCTGCTTTTCAATATGCTATCTAGGTTGGTCATAACTTTTCTTCCAAGGAGTAAGCATCTTTTAATCTGCAGTGATTTTTGGAGCCCCAAAAAATAAAGTCTGACACTGTTTCCACTGTTTCCCCATCTATTTCCCATGAAGTGATGGGACCAGATGCCATGATCTTTGCTTTCTGAATGTTGACCTTTAAGCCAACTTTCTCACTCTCCACTTTCACTTTCATCAAGAGGCTTTTTAGTTCCTCTTCTCTTTCTGCCATAAGGGTGGTGTCATCTGCATATCTGAAGTTATTGATATTTCTCCCGGAAATCTTGATTCCAGCCAGTGTTTCTTCCAGTCCAGCATTTCTCATGATGTACTCTGCACATAAGTTAAATAAGCAGGGTGTCTATAGCCCACCAGGCTCCTCTGTCCATGGGATTCTCCAGGCAAGAATACTGGAGTGGGTTGCCACGCCTTCTCGCCAGGGAATCTTCCCCACCCAGGGATCGAACCCGGGTCTCTTATGTCTCCTGCATTGGCCAGCAGATTCTTTACTACTAGGCCATCTGGGAAGACTGTTACCTACTGTCAATTAATTATTGTAGTAACCTCCTAATTGGTCTCCCCACTTCCACTCTTGGATTTTCTCTGTGGTTGCAGAGGAAGAAGAAATAGCTTAGATTCCTACCCTGTGACTTTTCCTGCCTTGGCCCTTTCGCTCCACATGCTTCTGCCTTAGGAGAACTCAGGCTTTCTCTGATGTCTCGAGTCTCTCCCCTACTCCTGGCTAGGACTCTTCCCTTACTGTCTTCATAGTCGCCACTTTTCATACATACGTTGATCGGAGACTGAATGGGAGGTGAGTGAAAACGCTACCACTGTTAGTAGTAGACCCCAGTAGAAAAGACCCCAGAAAAATGGACAGAGACCACAAAGAGTTCACATAAAAGGAATTACAAATGCTTTTAAACTTGTGAAAGGTGTTCAGCTTCACTCATAATAAGAGAAACAGAAATTAAAACTACAGCGAGATGCCAGTTTTCATCTATCACATTGGCACATTTACTGGTAGGAGTGTAAGTTAATTACCACAGACATTTTCAGAGGGCCATTGGGTAGAATCCATCAAATAAAAAAATGCATGTATGTGTTGACCTAGCATACATTCTAGGAATTTGTTTTACTTAACACGTGTGCAAAGAAGTATGCATAGGGACATTTTAATTCTTTTTCTTTTTCAAGAAATGATTGGAGACAAATATCTATCATTAAGAAACTAATCAAATCCATTGTGGTGACAGGGATGTATTGGTTGCTCTCCTCTGTACACAGCTCTTTCTGTTTTTAGATCTCGGCTAAAATATCACTCCCTTGAGAGGTCTTCCCTAACCAGTCTTTCTAAAGGTGCCCCCTGTTCCTCTCTTTCACTTGCCATAACTTGCAGTAATTTTCTTAGTTCACTTGTATTTGGGGCTTCCTCTCCCTTCAAATCTAAGCTCTGAAGAGGCAATCTAGACTTTTTCACTGTTCTATCCCCAGCATCCAGTATACTATTTGGCATTTAATATGTATTGATTGAATGAGTGAATGATTAAGGAAAGCTGCATGATATCCTTATTGATGAAACATTATGAGTAAAAAATAAGAATGGCAGGTGTGATAATGTGATGTAATATGTATTTAGTCCTCATCTGCCCCCACCCCTCACCCCTATGTGGCAGAGCTCCCAAAGACCTTGGAATTTCCTAAGCATGAGAGTGATGGGAGCATCTTTTGTTACAATATTTGGTCTCTCAGTCCTCCGTTCTTGAAATGGTTCCAGAGCCCTGAAGGTGAAAGGAAGCTTTTCCTATTTATAACATGCCCCTTTTAACCACACCTGACTTACGGGGTGGTTTTTTGTTTTTTTAATATTTACTTGGCTGTGCCAGGTCTTAATTGCAGCATGTGGGATCTAGTTCCCTGACCATAGATTGAACCTGAGCCCCTTGCATTGGGATTGTGGAGTATTAGCCACTGAACCACCAGGGAAGTCCCTTCATTCTGTTGATGAGGTAGCTTTGGGAAAGGCCCCTAAGGATGGGGGCTGTTGCCAGGGGAACCAATCACATGAAGAGAGGATTAGAACTTTAAATCCCCCACCCACCCATCCAGACCTCTGGGGAAGGGAGGGCAGCTGTAGATTGAGTTTAGTCACTAACAGCCAATGATCAATCAACCATGCCTGTGTAGTGATGCCTCCATAAAAAGCCAGAAGGAGGACTTTGGAGATATTCCAGGTTGGTGACCACATGGAGGTGCTGGGAGAGTGGTTCAGGGCATGGCAACTTGTGACCTTTCCGAAGTCCTTGCTTTTAGGCATCTGTTTGTTTCTGAGTTGTGTCCTTTTGTAATAAAATGGTAATCTAGTGAGCAAAATGTTTTCTTGAGATCTGTGAGCCACTCTAGCAAACTAGTCACACCAGAGGAGGAGGGTTATGGGGACCTTTAATTTATAGGCACTTGGTGGGAAGCACAGGTAACCACCTTGGAACTGACCTCTGGAGGGGGAGAGAGCAGTTTTGAGACTGAGCCTTTAACCTGTGGGATCTGATGCTGCCTCTAGGTCAGAACTGAATTAAGTTATAGAACACACAGGTGGTGTCACAGAACTGCTAGGTGTATGAACAGCCCATACATCTGGTGTCAGAAGTGAAATCTTAGACCATGGAGAATGGAGGGACGACACACTGTTTTCCTTTACATCAGATATCATCATCATCATTGAGCGGTATTCTGAAAGCATGAGCAAAGCAATGAGATGAGAAAATGAAATAATCTTAAATCGTGAGAAGGAAGAGGTGAAAAATAGTAAAGCAACTGACATGACTGTTTATACTTTGGGGGGAAAAATTCAGATTAACAGGAATTATAATGGAAGAATAGTTTTTCTGAGACTACCTTCTGTGGTTGCCTTGGACAAAATGAGTTTGCCATGTAGGAATTTTAGGGGATAACTTTAGTTAGATATAATTTCAAACTTTAAAAAAAGTATATATCCTTTACTCAGATTTGCCTGTTGTTTACATTTGGCCCCATTTGAGTTACCTGTTTATAATTACATCTATATACACATACAGTCCTTTCATTCTGAAACATCTAAGAATTGCAGCCATTATGTATAGTACTTCCTGGTATGATCTATAACCAGTTAACCAGAATCAGGAAAATTTAACATGAATCTAAGACTATAATCTATTGTCCATACTCAAATTTTATCTATTGCCCTAGTAATATCCTATGTAACTACTTTTTCTCCTGGGTCTGTGTCTAACCCAGGAGTACCTGTTGCATTTACTTGTCGAATCTCTTAAATCACCTTTAATATGGAAAAGTTCTTTCAGTTCTTGACCTTTAGATTTTGGAAGAATATCAACCAGTTATTTTGTAAAGTGGCTCCCAATTTTGAATTGTCTGATGTTTCCTCATTACATTGAGATTATGAACACCACAGAAATGGTATTGTATCCTTCATATTGTGTCAGGAGGCATCTTGGTTTATCACCATATTATGATGATAGATTTGACCACTGGTTTATTTTTCTTTTGAGTTTATTTTGTGTTGGGGTGCAGCCAGTTAACAATTTGTGATAGTTTCAGATGAACAGCAAATGGACTCAGCCATACACATACATTATTCCCCCAACCCCACTGTGACCCCATCCAGGCTGCCACATAACATTTGACCATTTGGTTTAGATGGTGTTTGCCAGGTTTCTCCTAAAGGGTTATTATTTTTCTCTTTGTAATTAAAAAGTAATCTGGGGTGATACTTTGAGGCTACTTAAATATTTTTATTTTTCATCAAGTTTTTATCCCCTAGTTTCAGCATTCATTCATGATTTTCTAACTCCATCATTCTCCTTCTGTATTTATTAGTTGTATTCTACTCTAAGGGAGATATTCCCTTTTTCCTCATTTACTAGCTTATACTGAAATGCACTTGTTGGTCCTTTTATTTAACACATTTGTTGAGTTATGATCCATTATTATATGATATAATGGGATTTTTAACCTGTTTTCTGCTTCTTGCCATGTGATTTGTGGTCATACAGAATTTCTCTATCTTCCATTCTTCTCCCGAGTCTTAAGGCAGGCCATCTTACAGACTTTTGTTACCGAACTCTCACACATTCTGAAAGTTTCCTTATGGGCTTGATCTAGTTAGGTATTAGCCACTGGTTTCCTCTCTTATTGTTTTATTCATGTATTGTTATAGATAACATTCTCATGTTTGCAAGTTTATGTGTCTCTCTACATGTGTTGTATTAATTCTGATATTACAGACTAAGGAGACCCTGCTTCGTGGTTCTAAAACAGATCTTGTGATTTAGAGGTCAGATGCGCCTATGCCCACCAGCAGCAAATTTATTTGTAAACAAAGTTAATTGCCTCAGGAATCTAGAATTTTGAATTAGATTCTCTAAGGCTTAACAAAAGAAACCTTGAGGTTAAGAGTGATGACCAGTCTTATCTTATCCCTTCTTCCCTGAATTTAGATGGGAATCAGTGTTTCAGTTGCAGAAAAGAGCAAGAATATGGAATCTCACTCATCAGAAATTGCATACAAACTCTTAGGATGTTGAATCTAGGAGTTCATCTGTTCAACAACTGTTATTAAAGGTCTGCTGTGTGCCAGGCTGTGGTGTAGGCAAAGGGCATACAGCAGGAATCAAGCAGAGTCCCTGCCCTCAGGAAACTTGCATTCTAGTGGGACAGATTAGACAATAAACAGATACAATAACATGTTCAATTCAGTCGCTCAGTCTTGTCCAGCTCTTTGCAAGCCCATGGACTGCAGCACGCCAGGCCTCCCAGCCCATTGCCAACTCCCAGAGTTTACTCAAACTCATGTCCATTGAGTCAGTGATGCCATCCAACCATTTCTTCCTCTGTTGTCCCCTTCTCCTCCCACCTTCAGTCTTTCCCAGCATCAGGGTCTTTTCAAATGAGTCAATTCTTAGCATCAGGTGGCCAAAGTATTGGAGTTTCAGCTTCAGCATCAGTCCCCCCAATGAATATTCAGGACTGATTTCCTTTAGGATGGACTGGTTGGATCTCCTTGCAGTCCAGGGGAATCTCAAGAGTCTTCGCCAACACCACAGTTCAAAAAAATCAATTCTTTGGCCCTCAGCCTTCCTCATAGTCCAACTCTCACATCCATACATGACTACTGGAAAAACCATAGCTTTGACTAGACGGATGCTTTGTTGGCAAAGTAATGTCTCTGCTTTTTAATATGCTGACTAGGTTGGTCATAACTTTTCTTCCAAGGAGCAAGAGTCTTTTAATTTCATGGCTGCAATCACCATCTGCAGTGATTTTGGAGCCCCGAAAAGTCTGACACTGTTTCCCCATCTATTTGCCATGAAATGATGGGACCAGATACCATGATCTTAGTTTTCTGAATGTTGAGTTTTAAACCAGCTTTTTCCACTGTCCTCTTTCACTTTCTTCAAGAGGCTCTTTAGTTCTTTTTCACTTTCTGCCATATGGGTGGTGTCATCTGTGTATCTGAGATTACTGATATTTCTCCTGGCAATCTTGATTCCAGCTTGTGCTTCCTCCAGCCCAGCGTTTCTCATGATGTACACTGCATGTAAGTTAAATAAGCAGGGTGACAATATACAGCCTTGATGTATTCCTTTCCCTATTTGGAACCAGTCTGCTGTTCCATGTCCCGTTCTAACTGTTGCTTCCTGACCTGCATACAGATTTCTCAAGAGGCAGGTCAGGTGGTCTGGTATTCCCATCTCTTGAAGAATTTTCCAAAGTTTGTTGTGATCCACACAGTCAAAGGCTTTGGCACAGTCAATAAAGCAGATTTTTTTCTGGAACTCTCTTTTTCGATGATCCAGCAGATGTAGGTGTTAGTTACTGTGTGTTCAAAGGCTGATGGGAATTATCCAGTAGACAAGGAAGTATTGTTGACACAGAAAAGATAGGGTAGCAGAAGCAGTGTCTTAAAGCACACGAGCTACTTGTGATGGAGGATGTGAACAAGAGATCATTGAGGTAGGAAGACCAAGATCTACAGTGTCAAGAATTTGGTATAGTGAACAGAGAAGCAAGTAAAACCAAGTGGGCCATCAGCACATTAGTCTCCTTCTTCTTCAGCTCTTGCTTTGATTTCTCTCCTTGTTTTAGCATCTGTGTATTTACATTTCTTTGACTTTTCCTTTTAAAGATGAACATTCCTATGGTTTAGAGTAGGGGGCAGTAATGCTGTCCTTGAGTTAGTCCAGTATGTTTTGTTGCTGGAAGAGAGAAATTAAAAACAGATCCTTGGAAAGAATTTAAGAGGCCTTGATGTTATTGGGCCATTGGGCTTCCCTGTGGCTCAGATGGTAAAGCGTCTGTTTGCAATGCGGGAGACCCAGGTTCAATCCCTGGATCGGGGATCCCCTGGAGAAGGAAATGGCAACCCACTCCAGTACTCTTGCCCGAAAAACTCCATGGACTGTCACCTGAGGAGCCTGGTAGGCGACAGTCCCTCAGGTGACAGTTCATGAAGTCACATAGAGTTGGACACGACTGAGCTTAGTGGGGAAACAGTATACAGAGGATTTTTAATGTAATTGGAAGTATCAGATTATATATTATATGCTAAATGACAACTGTTTGAATGTTCAGAAGAACTCTCTAGCCTTTTAATTATCTGTCTCCTGGGTTAAAGGTGAAGGATTCATCTGTATAAATAAGCATAGTTGAAAATATCAATGGAGATGTTAGTTTAAGCTTTTATCATTACATTTTTTTCAAAATAAAAATTTATTCACCTTTTTCCTGATTGTAAAAGAAATACATGTTTGTGGTAAAACATTCAAACAGTATAGAAATGTATAAAATGAAGTCAACTCTCTTTACCCTCCTTGAAATCAGGGGGTTTATAAATGCAAATAATTTACATTATCCAGATCAGAACAGCCTGTCTCACAGTGAGTTTTTGAAAAGGACAGGACACAAAATTGACCTTTGTTTCAGAATTAAAATGTTTCTTTGATACCAAAGTAATGAAATGTCAGTCTTAGCTTTCAAGTTGTGGGTTTTCCTGATCACTGAGCAGTAAGTACAAAACAGTTTTAAAGATTTTACTTACTTGATGAAATGTGGATTTGTACTTAGCACATTTTGGGGTCGGTCCTTTTTATAGGAGAATGAGGTATTAAGAGGTGTGAGTCACAGTCCCCAGCATGAAGAAAATGAGCAAAGATCATCAACCCAGAAGGAAAAATCACTACAGCAGAAGAATGAAGATGAAAATAAAGTAGCAGATAAGCCTGCCTGGGAAGCAGAAAAAACCACTGAATCTAGAAGTGAGGTAAGCATATAGGAATATTCCAACCATACTATTTTGGCTTTAAGGTAGATTTTTATGACTTTTGACAATTTGTGTTGAGAATGGATTTTATATATGTGTGCCTTAGTAAGAAGTAAATTTGATATATGAAAATACATATTTTTTTAAAAATTGTGGATGTGGTTATTTGGTTTACAAAGGAATCAGCCATAGACCATTATATCTGGTTAAACTCTCACACACCCGTCCAGAAACCTGCTAGCAGGTTTTGTTGTGTTTGCAAGGGATGCAATCCTCAATCAAAACCAGCCACTTTCAGAAGTAGTAGACAGGTTGGCTAGGTCTGGCAAAGTAAGGAGAGGGCCCTACAGGGACATCACCCTCAATCCGGTTGGAACTTGGGCTCATATCCTCACTCGGTCTCCTGGTGCACCATGCTTACTGGGCATCCATGGGCCTACTTTGCATCTTTGGCCTAGGTGGAGTTGGATAGCCTCATTGACTCCTTGCAACTAATAACCACACTCATGAGTAGTGGAGAGAGTGGAGAAAGGTGAACTCCAGGCGCGAGGCTGAACTCCTTCCTTAACATGGGACCTAATCTGGGCTCTACTCAGCAGTGACAGGTCTGGAATTCCACAGAGCTTTAGCCACGTGGTACTTCCCCTGGCAGGTGGCACCCTTGCAGGGCTTGCCCCGACAGGGCTCCCAGCCCTGCACTGCCCCAGGTGGAATTTGGGGCTGTGCCTTGAACACCCATGGAGGGTAGAGTACTATGCCTTGGCCCTTCTCAGGCAGCCCATCATCACTGTAGCCTTGACTTTCTAGCATCACCCTGAACATAACATGATTGACAGAATGAAGCCTGAAAACAGTTCTGCTCCCTCTGCTCACTCACCGTTCCCCCACTCCTGCAGCCTGTTCTAACCTGTTTTAGGCAACTAGTTCTTCCCTGCATGCTGGGTGAAATCTAGGACAGGCCCTATGCTAGATAATCAGACCAAAAACCTCTCTGCTCATCCCAGTGCAGCAGTTGGTAGACAGAACCAGTGTAAATTCTCAACAAGTCCGTAGTTTGCCCACTCTTATCCCTGCTGCAACCTCAAAGCCTGGCGGGGAGGAAAAGGGTGTGTGTGGCCAGCTTCTTGGGTTTCCCCAGTTCTTCCTCCCTTGTCTGTTCAGCCATCTTCTCTGAAGCTGAGGGTATGATGGGTGGTAAGAGCTCAGAAAAGGTGTTCCTTGACTGTTGCCAGTCTGAAACTGGTTTCCCTGGACCGCAGAAATGTATTTAGAACCACTTCTCTGTTGGTTAGACACTGATTTTGCATGTTTTTTGGAGACCCCTACTGGAATCCCCTCCAGCTGGGAGTCTCACTGTCCTTCTCAAGGACACATGCACCTCCACCTCAAGTGGCCTCTCAACACCTGCTGGTCCTGGAAAGCTGCACCTCACCTCCTTTGTCAGTCATTTCTCTAGCTGCCCATGCTTGGCCTCTTGCCCTTATTTTCCAGGCAAGCTCTGGATGCTCATGTGTTGTGTTCCCTAACCACACCATGTTTCTAAGTGGTCTCTTTGAGTCCTTTTTAGCTAGTCTTTAGATGATGTGTTCACCCCAAGGAACCCCTTCCCATTTTCACTTTACCTCAGGCTATTCAACCCTTTTATGAGCTACAGTTAAATGAGATCCCACTGCAGCCTGGCATTTCACTGTAACATGCAGAGGTATGCCCAGCTGCCTCTGCTTTTATACACTGGTATTCTCCCCAGGCCTTGTGTTCCTTTGTAATTCGTGTACCTCACTATGTGGCTTTACCACCTCCTCATGCACACGCTTACACACATACAAATGCCAGAGGATTGTCACATCAGTGCCAGTGAGTACTGAAATAACCATGTCTGTTTTGAAGGAGCCATTTCAGGCCACTTTACTGAGTGTCTCACAGACCATCTATTCTGAGGTGGAAGATGTCCTTAAACTGGTCTTACTGCCACTTCGTTGTGTATAGATTCATGCTGTTGATTCATTTTTTATGTCTTTGCAATTATACCCCTTCACAAGGCTTCCTAGAAAAGTAGGACCTTATTTTCTTCTTTTTTGAACTGCCTATAGTAACTCACTGCTAGGAACAACCACTCATTAAATAACAATGAAGTGACAGATGAAGTAGAGAGCTTCCTTGGGGAATTTAAAATATTTCACTGCAGACAGACATCAGTTTGGACAAAACTGTCTAGAAACATAATCACTTAACGGTGTGGAATTTGTGCCTTGGTTCTTAATTATCAGACTCAGCACCTTTTTTGTAGGTCCATGTTTCTCTTTTGTGCCAGAGTTTAAATTATACTTCTTGTAGCAGCTTCTAATGATAAAAGCAGAAAGGAGTTATCTGTGGGCACATTGAATCACTGGCATTTGAGAATATTTAGGATGACTGACACAATTTACTCATTAACAGTGACTTCCTTCTAGCTGCACTGCAAGCCTAGACTGCTATTAATGAAAACTAAATACACAAATATATACAGGTTAACTGGTCTGAAAACACATTTTTCTCACTGAAGACAAGTTGAATTTATGTATTGTTGCATATTTTTAAAGGTAGAAAAAAAGGTCCATATATTTTTTTTAACATTCCTAGTAATCTCTGTTCAAAATACAGTGATTTCTTGGCCAAAAACAGAACTGATTAGGAAGGACTTTTATGTGAAGATGTCAGTGAAGAAGCAGTCATTTAGGCCCTCAAATAAAAGGTACAGGCCCATGGGATTCTGAAGAGAAGTGAGGGGATTTTCTTTGTAATGGAAGTAAGGGCAGGCTTAAGGACAATACCAAGAAATAGGGAGACCCCTGTAGACTAGCAACTACCTGAACCCAAAACCACCCTCACAGCAGAAAGGAACCTGGGGAAAAATACAGCTCAGTGAGAGTGGACCTAAGAGATGGTAATGTGGTAAGAGTGAGATAATGGGTGTTTAAGGGACCCTGTCACTTCTTTCTTCCATCTTCCCATCTCCTGCAGAACCAACCAGAATGCTGGTTTTAAGGGGTTAGCTCAAGCCTCCATCGACAGGCACTGAAGAGGAAGAAACAAGTAAAAAAGATCTAATGAGACAGATATTTCTTTGAATAGCCTGAAGGATCAGTCCATAATTCACTTTAAAGAGAATGATCTTCATACGAATATTTCCATGTTCTAAACATTAAGGCTTTCTTTTCTGCAAACAATGTTATCTACCCATAATTAAGGGTTGTTTTTTTGAGAATGAATATAGATTTGTGCTGATGTTAACCGTTCTCACACACTTGCGACCATCAGGCAAATTTTAGTCAATGATTGGCCAGGACGAACGAATCAAGTTTCTGAAATTTCTTATTATCTTAATATCGTTTAAAATATCATTTTTAAAATCTTCACCAATTGGTGAAGAATTTTGCTACCCACTAAGGATGCGTAATTTCCAGTTACAGAACAAAAAACACTATCCACCAGCTTATCTTAAATATGTCTTACAACATTCAGAGACACACAGAAAGCCTTGAAAACGTAGCAAACCCAAGTACTTATACCACATACACAAAATCTTAAAAGACGCTTGCTCCTTGGAAGAAAAGCTACAACAAACCTAGACCACGTATTAAAGCAGAGACATTACTTTGCCAGCAAAGGTCCGTCTAGTCAAAGCTATGATTTTTCCAGTAGTCATGTATGGATGTGAGAGTTGGACCATAAAGGCTGAGTGCCGAAAAACTGATGCTTTTGACCTGTGGTGTTGAGGACTCTTGTGAGTCCCTTGGACTGCAAGGAGATCAAACCAGTCCATCCTAAAGGAAATCAATCCTGAATATTCACTGGGGGGACTGATGCTGAAGCTCCAATAGTTTGGCCACCTGATGTGAAGAACTAACTCATTGGAAAAGACCCTGATGCTGGGAAAGAGTGAAGGCAGGAGCAGGAGACAAGAGGATGAATTGGTTGGATGACATCATTGATTCAGTGGACATGAGTTTGAGTAAACTCTGGGATTTGGCGATGGGCTGGGAAGCCTGGCGTGCTGAAGTCCGTGGGGTCGCAGAGTCGGACATGACTGACTGAACACCACCACCACAAAATCAGTTCAGCTGATCTGAATCTTCAAAAAAGAAACCCTTGCGTAAAAAGTTATGGGTGGAGTTACACACAGCACAAGTCATGAATGTGAATTTCCTAACATATAAAGACACCACTTTGACACACCAGATACAGAAATCCGAGGCATAATGGATACTATCTTCAAATCAGGCACAAAAGGTGAAGATATCCAGATGCCATGACAGAGGCTGGGGTTGAGTAGATCACAAATCCATGCCTGTGGGTACCCGAGTTCCCTGCTTTAAAGCTCAATGTTTAAAGGCTCTTCTAGTTTAGGAAATGACAGCTAGGACCCTTCTTCTAGCCATGAGCTAGGAGACAGAGCAAGGAAGCTGTCCATCCAACTTTTAGAAATCAGACCACCAAGTGTTGTGGATTCAGACTACCATCATGGTCAGGAATCCTGAGTCAAGAAAAGATGTAGAAAGTGATAGAAAAACTGGTCTTTGAAGAGAAAAATATAAAACTGAGTCGGTCAACACTTGGTATGTGGCATTCCTGTAGAAAACCGCTCTCAAAGATGAGCTTTTGCATTAAAAAGACTATGATAGAATAAGAAAATCTAAATTACTTCTAATAGAAGCCCTAGGAGAGACTGGCAAGTATGAGGCAGCAGTATTCAAAGTTTATGCCAAAATATTTCCAAAATTAAAATGATCTTATGACTCAGATTAAAGGGATACACAGAATCCCAAGCAGAGTAAGTAAAAAATTAAGTCCCAGACCTATCACAGTGAAATGACAGGACAACAAAAACTAAGAAAATAAAACTACCCAAGGGGGGAAATGGGTGAATTTAACTCAGATGACTTTTATATCTACTACTGTGGGCAAGAATACCTTAGAAGAAATGGAGCAGCCATCATAGTCAACAAGAATCTGAAATGCAGTACATGGATGCAAGCTCAAAAATGACAGAATGATCTCTGCTCATGTCCAAGGCAAACCATTCAATATCACAGTGATCCAAGTCTATGCTCCAACCAGTAATGCTGGAGAAGCTGAACAGTTCTATGAAAAACTACAAAACCTTCTAGAACACCAAAAAAAAAAAAAAAATGATGTCGTTTTCATTATAGGGGACTGGAATTAAAAAATAGGAAGTCAAGAAATGCCTGGAGTAACAAGCAAATTTGGCCTTGGAGTACAGAATGAAGCAGGGCAAAGGCTAATAGTGTTTTGGCAAGAGAACGCACTGGTCACAGCAAACACCCTCTTCCAACAACATGAGAAGACTCTACACATGGACATCACCAGATGGTCAACACCGAAATCAGACTGATTATATTCTTTGCAGTCAAAGATGGAGAAGCTCTATACAGTCAGCAAAAACAAGACCGGAGCTGACTGTGGCTCAGATCATATACTCCGTATTGCCAACTTCAGATTTAAACTGAAGGGAAACCACCAGACCATTCAGGTATGACCTAAATCAAATCCGATTATTCAGTGGAAGTGACAAATAGATTCAAGGGATTAGATCTGATAAGAGTGCCTGAAGAACTATGGATGGAGGTTCATGACATTGTGTAGGAGGCAGTGATCAAGACCATCTCCAAGAAAAGCAAAAAGGCAAAATGGTTGTCTGAGGAGGCCTCACAAATAGCTGAGAAAAGAGACGCGAAAGGCAAAGGATAAAAGGATATACCCATTTGAATGCAGAGTTCCAAAGACTAACAAGGAGAGATAAGAAAGCCTTCTGATCAATGCAAAGAAATAGAGGGAAACAACAGAATGGGAAAGACTAGAGATCTCTTCAAGAAAATTAGAGATACCAAGGGAACATTTCATGCAAAGATGGGCTCAATAAAGGACAGAAATGGTATGGACCTAACAGAAGCAGAAGATATTAAGATGGTAATAATACACAGAAGGTGAAGGTGAAGTTGCTCAGTCGTGTCCGACTCTTTGCGACCCCGTGGACTGTAACCTACTAGGCTTCTCCGTCCATGGGATTCTCCAGGCAAGAATACTGGAGTGGATTGCCATTTCCTTCTCCAGGGGATCTTCCCGACCCAGGGATCGAACCCGGGTCTCCCGCATTGGAGGCAGACGTTTTAACCTCTGAGCCACCAGGGAAGCCCTAATAATACACAGAAGAACCATACAAAAAAAGACCATCATGACCTAGATAACCACGATGGTGTTATCACTCATCTAAGGCCAGACATCCTGGAGTATAAAGTCAAGCAGACCTTAGGAAGCATCACTATGAACAAAGTTAGTGGAGGTGATGTAATTCCAGCTGAGCTATTTCAAATCCTAAAAGATGATCCTGTGAAAAGTGCTGCCCTCCATATACCAGCAAATCTGGAAAACTCGGCAGTGGTCACAGGACTGGAAAAGGTCCGTTTTCATGCTAATCCCAAAGAAAGGCAATGCCAAAGAATGCTCAAACTACCGCACAGTCCCACTCATCTCACATGCTAATAATATAATGTTTAAAATTCTCCAAGCCAGGCTTCAGCAACATGTGAACCACGAACTTCCAGATGTTCAAGCTGGTTTTAGAAAAGGCAGAGGAACCAGAGATCAAATTGCCTACTTTCCTTAATCAAAAAAGATAATTCCAGAGAAAGCATCTACTTCTGCTTTATTGATTGGATCAAACCCTTTAACTGTGTGGATCACAACAAACTGTGAAAAATTCTGAAAGAGATAGGAATACCAGACCGCCTGCCTCTTGAGAAACCTGTATGCAGGTCAGGAAGCAAGTTAGAATGGGACATAGAACAGCAGACTGGTTCCAAATACAGAAAGGAGTGCGTCAAGGCTGTATATTGTCCCCCTGCTTATTTAACTTATATGCAGAGTACATCATGAGAAACACTGGGCTGGATGAAGCACAAGGTGGAATCAAGATATCAATAACCTCAGATATGCAAATGACACCACTCTTATGGCAGAAAGTGAAAAAGAACTAAAGAACCTCTTGATGACATTAGAGTGGAAAAAGCTGGTTTAAAACTCAACATTCAGAAAACTAAGATCATGCCATCTGGTCCCATCACTTCATGGCAAATAGATGGGGAAACAGTGGCTGACTTTTATTTTGGGGGGCTCCAAAATCACTGCAGATGGTG
The DNA here is from genome assembly GCA_006410675.1 of Oreotragus oreotragus. Lineage (NCBI taxonomy): Eukaryota > Metazoa > Chordata > Mammalia > Artiodactyla > Bovidae > Oreotragus > Oreotragus oreotragus. Next base: position 346,978 of record SJYX01000878.1, read on the forward strand.
ACTGCAGCCATGAAATTACGATGCCTGCTCCTTGGAAAAAAGTTATGACCAACCTAGACAGCATATTAAAAAGCAGACATTACTTTGCCAACAAAACCTCCCTCTAGTCAAAGCTGATTTCTCCAGTAGTCATGTATGGATGTGAGTTGGACTATGAGGAAGGCTGAGCGCCAAAGAATTGATGCTTTTGAACTGTGGTGTTGGAGAACTCTTGTTGAGTCCCTTGGACTGCAAGGAGATCCAACCAGTCCACTCTAAAGGAGAGCAGTCCCGAATATTCATTGGAAGAACTGATGTTGAAGCTGAAGCTCCAATACTTTGTCCACCTGATGCAAAGAACTGACTTACTGGAAAAGACCTTGATGCTGGGAAAGATTAAAGGCAGGATAAGAGGACAGAGAACATGGCTGGATGGCCTCCCCAGCTCAGTGGACATGAGTTTGAGTAAACTCCAGGAATTGGCGATGGGCTTGGAGGCCTGGCATGCTACAGTCCATGGGGTCGCAAAGAGTCGGACACAACGGAACAACTGAACTGAAGGGGGAGGGGGAAGATTAGTTTACTATAGGTCTGTCATTTTATAACTAAATGCCACAAGACAGTGCTGAGGGGAAATATTAAGCCTGACCTAAGCATGAAGGCAAAGTAATTCCAAATTACAAAGACTAAAGAGTTCATAAAGCCACTCTAGAAAACTATGAAATCATTTCAACAAGAAACTAAACCCTTTAAGAAAGCAGATGAAGCAATAGCAAATAAAGAGGTTGATAAATCTTGGTAACTCTAAATACATGTTTGACTGAAAATTACAATATCCTCTCAATCACTCTGGAAGGTTGGCTGGGGAGGGACAAAATAATGAACTCAGAACACAAGCCAAAAAACTTGATGGAAAATTATTAGAGCAGGAATGAAGAGTTAAATGTTGAAAGCAGGAATATTAAAATGAGTACGAAAAAAGGAACAATATAAAATTCTAAAATAAAGACTTCATCTAGAAAGGATAACCAAGTCATATCCAAGCTGAATTTTTTATGACTTGGTTATCCTTTCTAGATTAAGTCTGAAAGTCCCAGGCAACCACGTTAACCTTTTAAATGACTTTTTCTACAGAGATATCAAAATGGAACAGATGCACTTTTCTCTCTGGAAGACTTATTTCAATTGCTTTCATCGCAGCCTGAAAATCTACTGGAGGTAATTAGAAACTTGGCGTTTATCCTTGCAGGAAAATATCTGCACTGACCTCTTTGTGAGTAAATGTTAACATTTTTACCTGGGATATACAGATTTAATACTTAATGGTTCCTAGTGCATTACAACCCCATGGACTGTAACTGACCAGGTTCCTCTATACATTGTTCACCCCTTCCAAATTCATAAAAATCCATGTTGAATCAATACAACAATACATACTTAACAAAGGCACACCTTAGTCTTTCTGGTAGCACTGTACTTCCATGACAGTCCACAGGGTGGATTTAGCTTAGCTTATAAACAGCTAGGAGAAGTAATATGAAGAGAATAAAGACCAGCTTTTATATTGACAATCTATTTTAAAATCTTCCGTGATGTTCAAAGACCTAATCTTTCCCCCACTGTACCAGTCTCATTTGAGCTCACATTGTGCAGCCAGCTGCCTGCATTTAAGGGAAGTTATTCACAGCCAACAGCATATCCTTATTTGTATAGAGGAGTTAAAGAGAACTAGAAGTACTGCTTTGAGTGTTAGGACTGGTGTTGAAGCAGTTTTATGTATTTACAGCATTTTTCCTCTCCTTTTTCAGGGATTCTCACTGGGAGATAGTCCTCCTCTCCCCAGAAGTATCAGTGATGGCATGAATTCCCCCACACATAATGTAAATTTTAGCCAAGCTATAAGTCATGATGTAAGTCTCCACGAGGCCATGTTTCTATGTTCTGACAATACATTTAGAAGGGATCCAGCAGCAAGGACTTCACAGCCACAAGAACAAATTCTACACTTAAGTTATCCTGTTACCAACACTGAAGAGACCCTTCCTGGAACTAATTTGACAGGACTTCTTCCATTTGTTGACAATCAGATGAGGAATCTAAGCCAAGACCATCTGTATGACCTTGATATAAACATACTTGATGAGACAAACTTAATGTCTTTGGCCACAGGTTTTGATCCGATGGAAATTTCTTGGCTGTTTGAAGAACCAGGTTATGATTCTGGGCTTTCCTTAGACTCAAGTAACAATAGCACCTCTGTTATCAAGTCTAATTCTTCTCACTCTATATGTGAAGGTGCTTCAAGTTCTAGCAGTGACCTGTCCCACCATGACCTAGAAGGGGCTGTAGGAGGATACTATCCAGAGCCCAGTAAGCTGTGTTACATGAATGACAGAGGTGATTCTCATTTTCATGGGGACCTTGCATTTCAACATGTATCACATAACCACACTTACCACTTACAGCCAAGTGCACTAGAATCTACTTCAGACTCTTTTTCAATGCCTGGGAAGTCACAGAAAATAAGTAGATACCTGAATGACACACACAGAAACTTAAGCCGTGATGAACGACGTGCTAAAGCTTTGCATATCCCTTTTTCTGTGGATGAAATTATCCGTATGCCTGTAGATTCTTTCAACAGCATGTTAAGCAGGCACTATCTAACAGATTTACAAGTGTCACTCATCCGTGACATTAGACGAAGAGGGAAAAATAAAGTTGCTGCTCAGAACTGCCGAAAGCGTAAACTGGATGTAATTTTGAATCTGGAAGATGATATATGTAGCTTGCAAGCAAAGAAGGAAACCCTTAAAAGAGAGCAATCCCAGTGTCACAAAGCTATAAACATAATGAAACAGAAACTGCACCACCTCTATCATGATGTTTTTAGTAGGTTAAGAGATGATCAAGGTAGACCAGTCAGTCCAAACCAGTATGCTCTTCAGTGTACCCACGATGGAAGTGTTGTGATTGTACCCAAGGAATTAATGATCCCAGGCCAGGAGGAAAACCACAAGGGAAAACGAAAAAAATGAGAGAAAAAATTGAAGATGGATTACACCAATATACATAAAAGCAGTTAGAAACTGATAAAGGCTCACAAATCTGCTTCCAAGTTTAGCTCATTAGCTTTTAAGTACTACAACTTGAATCACTCGGTTAAAACTGTTTAAGTTTAGGTATCAGTGTCAGACCTGGGGCAGAAGCCACTTCATGAAGTCCTAATAGTATGTACAGTGTGACATAAAAACAGCCTACTTTGGTAGCCATCTCTTAAGATGGTCTTTTAAAAAGAAGCAAACACTGGATACAATTATTTCAAAACATGTTTTTTGACTTAAAATGCAATTTTACCTTAAGGTTTTTTCACTTGGCACTGAAGTTTAGTGACTTTTAGCTTAATTTTTATGAATCCTTAACTTATATAGCTTTTTCTGTGGAAATAAACTTTGTATTTGATTTTATAAAGTGTTCATTTTCGCCTTTTATAGATTCTAAGCGAATTTATAGTTCTCCAAAATACCCACATTCAAAAATACAGGTTAATATCCAGCAAATAGGACAGCAATAGTATTAAACTACAAATTGATCAGACTCTAGCCAAACTGAAGTCAGTATGCTGAACTGACAATATTAGCCTGCCCCACCCCTCCAAAATTAACACATGACATGACATGAAATAGACCAGGTTCTACTCTAGGATATACCCCCTCACCAAATAATCCAGCTTTCAAAATAATGCAATACATTAATGTCTGAGGACAAAGAGCCTTCCCCCACGAAACTACCTGCATATGGGGAACTGGAACTCCGTGGCAGTAAAGCCAGGCTGTAGGGATGGCTCTCTTATCTAGGAAATCGACAAGTTGGCACCAAAAAAATAAAAGCAGACTGAACAAATAAAAGCAAAATTAAACGCTTTTATAAAACAACTTGGTCATCTTAGAAATGGCAGCACTCGAAAACAAGAACATGAGAACAGCTGTCCAAACTGTCATGGTTTGAGAAAAGTAACACATAAACGCTGACCAATCTGATAGGGCTCCCTGAACGGTGCTAGTGGTAAAGAACTCACCTGCCAATGCAAGAGATGCCAACTTTGATCCCTGGAACAAGTGGCTGCCCACTTTCAGTCAGGTGTTCACAACTAAACACCTACATACACAATATCTGATAAGGTCAGATATTAGAATCTTCACTACCTAGTATCACAAGTCAGTTAGGTTACTGAAGTGCAGAGTAAGTTAAAGAAAACTTCCATTTTAAACTGAACCTAGTAATCTGGGTCAAAGCAAAATGATTCCTGATCGAAGTTTAGTTCTTCTGACCAGTTCTGAACAATGCCCACTTCAGTGTTGACCAATTGCTTTTTGGAAGGCAACACACCTCATATGCTCTGGCTTCTTAGAGGCACAAGTTATTTCAAGTTTGTTAAGTGTCCACAAAACCAATTTACTTGTGAAAGTTTATGCAACTGTAGATACCCTGGTTTGCTCAGTTGAATGTCCTTTTCAGGCTCAGCATCTTCCCCAATCCCTGAAACGTTAAGATCACAAAGAACTATCTAGAACATCAAACGAGTTAGAAAGGGGTACAGTTAGAGCTGGAATTCAAAACATTCACCATAAAATTTAAGCATTTCGAGACCTAAGGTATTTGGTGCACTGTCCCCAAAGGTGTATGAATGAAGCCATCACCAGCCAGTTCAATCTCACTTGCCATAGGCTTGTCTGGACAGTCACTTTGTACAAGACACACATTGGACTCTCTGGTGCAGTACTGAAGCTGTTTACTCTCCAGTGGTTATCAGCAAAGCCTCATCCCAGCATTTTAGTCGAAGTTCCCTACTTATCAATTCGCACCCAGACTGACCATTTATTCCTAGTTCTGAGATCTTCCGAGTTTAGACTGACGCAAACATTTAATTTTGAATTGCTCCCAACATGATTCCTTTCCTATAGAACATTGTTGGTCCTGAAATCCCTTTGTGATAAAATTACATCAGTTGAAATCTGGTTCAACCACTTTTTCTTCATATTAAAAGCTTACACCCCTTGTGGCACCTAACAGGCCATGATGAATTCCCCAGTTGAAATTACTTTACTACTGTATGTAGTTCAAGCAACACATTTGTTAAGTCAGTCATCTCTTCTTGACCCCATGGACTTGCTGGGACCCTATGGAATTCTCTGGGCAAGAACAGTGGGTAGCCATCCCCTTCTCCACCCAGGGATCAAACCCAAATTTCATGCACTGCAGATGGATTCTTCCCAGTCTGAGCCACCAGGCAGTTGAAACATGGGTACTCAATAAAATCTGGATATTTGGGGTCCATTTCAAGGCTAGCTACAGCTCAGCACTAACCCTTAGGATACAGATACCATTGAAAGCCTAAATGCCAAAATTCCTACCCCAGAAAAAGTCATCCTATAGGATCTATATCAGTGTTTGACAATTTAAACATTTTTCACTTAAATGTTAAAATACCTGAATTAGTCTCCCTTCAAAGATAAGAATTTGCTTCTTTTATTACTTGCAGTAACAGAGCAGCATTAAAATCATTGGGCATATACTGCCTGAGAACATGTTTCAAATTTTGAAGACATGTAAGTGAAACCAAGACAAAATTGTACACAGGCATTTCAGGTATACTGAAATCAGTGATAATTCTGCCTCCTGCAAAGGCACCATACACTCCAAACTTGAACAGTAACTGAACAGAATTAAAAGAATTTGAGACCAACTTAACTTGAGATAATGAAAACCAAATAATATCCAGTTTCAAAACATTTCACCAGAGACAGACACCAGGGGTGGGAGCCAACCCCCTCCCCGCCCCCACAAGACGACTCCCAGTAATGCTTGCTTTTTATCATGTGAGCAACTCCCCCTGGTCCCCGATGTGATCACAAGACAACTTTCAAACGTGTTGCATTTTTAAGTCTGTTGCTTCACTATGGGTGAAGGAAATAGCCAGCACCTTATCTTCAACTCCTATCATTAGGCCATTTTGGATTCAAATTTTCAAGCCCCAATCATGTTTTCAAGTTCAGGTTATGCAACCCTGAGCTTCAGCGAGAACCACAGCTAAGCTGTTTCCAAACGCTTTATGTATACATACACTGTGAGGTGAACATAAACAGTACTGATTCCCTTCTTTCAGGAAACTTTCTTAAACCTCATTTCTAAAAGATAATTAGCAGCTCAACACTTAAAAGACACAAAAACATTCCATATTACCTATTTCAAAGTTAGTTCAATTTCAGCCTTTTCATTCATATTAAAATGCCTTCCCCTATTTGTGCTGGTGTCAAACCCTGGGTGTTTTAAGATATTATACCAACTTGATTTATCTTCAAAGTTTAACTTCTTCACAGAGATGGACATTTTTATGATCTTATTTTCCCTAATAAATCCACAGCCAGATGTTAAGTTTATAGTTAATAATGGATGCAGATTTTAAACAAAGTTCATCTTCTGTTAACCATCATTATTTTGACTTACCTGTGAGATACCTCAGTAAGAACCAAAATAGTAAAAACGTCAACTTTACTCTGTCCTCTTTGGTTTTTCATTGTTTCAAGTGAACATCCAGGTATACCATCATGTTTAACCCTCAAGACAACCATGATACTAGCCTAATACAACAAAACAAACCTAATTCAGATTTTATGTCTCCATGTGTTTGCATAGCCACCTTTTGGACCACTTTAGCTGGTTAAAAATCTGTAATTATTTTAAAACCACCACCAGCAACGTTAAACATACAAGGCAAAGCCAGAAATCTATAGCATTATTCAAACGCTGAATATACAGTGTATAAAGAATGGCATTTTATTAGGGACAGCCAGTAATGTCCACAATGCTTTTCTCATTTGTCTATCAATATTGAAAGGATAATGGCAATATGCATTTGCTTTGTGAAACTGCTTTAAAAATCTAGGGGATGGCAATCCTTTAGACAACTTAATGTTCATAGAACAAGATTCACATTTTATGTGTAAACATTACACCAAGTATTTGAATACAAAAGTATTTATTTTATAACTTTATATTTAAAATAGAATTTTAATCTGTCTACTCACAAAACCTAATTCAAAACATGATAACATTTCTCTCTCTAGCTGACTTGATGTTTACTCCTTTACAAACAATACTCAATTTGTAATTGTTTTATATTAAGACCCTATAACTAAATGAAGTCTGTTTTATCAGAGAAAACATTTCCCTTTAATCTTAAAAGAGTGCTTTTTTAAAATGAAGGCACCAACAAGAACTACTTTCAGATGGTACAGAATTTCTTATTTCTTGAAGACTCTGTGGTTGACCACTTCTTCATTAGTTACCTGCAGCAAGACACCTTCCTGCCAAAGGAAAAAAAAAGTATCTGAAGAAGTTTATCATGTTTGTCCAAAGAACCTAAATAACTTCAGTGGTGGTCTTAGGATCAAAGAAGACTCAGGTGCATACAGTAGAATATGCCCTGATTATCACATTCCTGAAAAGGCAGTAAAGCCAGGCAATCAATCTCTGATGACATCTAAGAAATGAAATTTCAGCAGCCAACCTATATCTCTCCTATAGGGTAGGGATTGGGAAAGAATTACCGCATTTAAACCCAAGTATTTAGAATTGGGTATGTACAGATTTATAATGTAGACACTTTATTCATAAATACATATTATCTGAAAGTAGATCCAACCATCTTGCCCTACCTTTTTCTTAGCCTGATCCTGATATGCATGTAAAGCTAGAACAGTATCGAAATTAAAAAAGAAATCTTTATTAAAAAAAAAAACAAAAACCTAGTTCACTCAAAATGCTTGATCCAAGAAATGTGAATATAGAAGGGTGTTAAGGATGGGAAATTTCATGATTTAACTTGCAGCCTAACTTTTACCTACCATTTTACTACCAACACCACTGAAGGAACCAAGAAAAGCTTTATTAATGATCACTTGGCTTGCCTCAGCTGTTGAAATGAAGCACTTTACAGTCTTTGTGGCAGCAGAATATACTTGTCCATGGTTCATATCAATGCTAAAATTCCAGCAGGGAAAAAAATGATATGTTAAGCACCTGAATCTTCATAGAGGGGGGAGGGGGTGGGAAAGAAGGAAAAAAAGGGGGAAAAAAACAACCAAAATAATATAAGTAAAATGACAGATTGGAAAACAGGGTTTATAAAATTATTCTCTTGAGTTTATAAAATTGTTAAACTCAATTTATAGCTATGTTATACTACATAAGAACCAACTATACTGAAAGACCATTGAAGAGTATTAGTTTATCTTTGGGGGAGGAAAATTAAGAAAGGAAAAGTAAATGAGATCTTACCTAAAGAAGTTTAACTGAAGCTTAGAACTATTTTGCTCTACACCCTCAGCTTTCGTTGGCATCCTTAAAAACTACTGTAGTTAAAGCTTTGTAGAAACAGCACAGTTTTTTAAGACTGGCTGACCTTAGTAGCCGTCAAAGAGTTCTCTTGTACTAGACCTGTATCCCTGAAGAGTACCTCGCTGGGGTTATTTTCCTTTCCTTGCATTGAAGCAGCAGCATCTAAAAGATCTAAAAAGGTGTTTCTCCTTGCAGAGATATCCCTTAAGTTATCTAGATAATTTAATCCTCATGAATTGCAGACAACACACTTACATCTGACCAGCATTTATCTTACACAAATATAACAACAGCTTTGCAATAGACCTTAATTATACTACCCACTCCTTAACTTATTTAAAATAAAAAGTCTATAATTACACAATTATCCCTGAAGAGTACCTCGCTGGGGTTATTTTCCTTTCCTTGCATTGAAGCAGCAGCATCTAAAAGATCTAAAAAGGTGTTTCTCCTTGCAGAGATATCCCTTAAGTTATCTAGATAATTTAATCCTCATGAATTGCAGACAACACACTTACATCTGACCAGCATTTATCTTACACAAATATAACAACAGCTTTGCAATAGACCTTAATTATACTACCCACTCCTTAACTTATTTAAAATAAAAAGTCTATAATTACACAATTTCCTTTAGAATTATTTTATTAAATCATAAATGTACAACAGCTTCTTAACTCTACACACGCACTTAAATTTTTTTAAAGGAAAAACGTTATGTCTTATTACACCATGATCCTGGCTAATAGCTTTTCAAAACTTTGAGAAAAATCTTAAAAAAGGTTTCACATGTCACCTGAAACTTACAAATTTAACATTATCAAAGAAGGAATGCTTCTACACTCTTACAAAGACCACTAGAAAGAAACAACAATTAAAAAGCTAAGAAACTGTCTCAAAGGCATTTTTTTTACAATCCTTCCTCCACAGTAAGGTAATGTTATTAAATAATCCAATCCATTCACAAAATGGCTCTCTGCATCTGCTCTGGTGTCTTCTGCCATATCACTGCATATTTATGCATGACTGAGATAAGATTTTCCTTAACATTGTTATTTCGATAACCTGAAGCTGTTCTGTTACCTCTGGGCTCTCATCCTCTCCTATTTATACAGTGAAGCCTGTTTCAACAGAAGTAAAGAGTAAAAAAAAATAGGTTATGAAATTATCCATCTAACCAGATTTTAAGGAAAGATAACATGATCCTATAAAGCTTTTAACTCCTGGCAGCTAGGTCTCCCAAGACATTAACAATGTAAAACTTAAAAGCTACTTACCCATGGTAAATAGGAAGAAGCTCAGTATCTGCTTCTCCCTCCATAACCCCCACTTCCTCCACTGCCTCCTGGACCATAGTTTCCTAAAATTAATGGAATAAGAGAAAACAAACTTAATTTCCCAAATTATTTTATAACCACTCTTTTAAACAAGCAGATCACAGACCATTACTTGTTTCTAGTTAACCTCAACTCAAGAGACAAATTATCCAAATTCATAGATTATCACTGCTATTCTTTTAGAGGGCTCTTTCCCATAATCATACAAGGTAAGAGCTTTTAAAATATACCCAGCTTAAGAAAATGTGAAAAAATTTATCTCAAGAATAACAACGATTTGATCTAAAAATTCAGATTTACTAAGCTAGCTTTCAAAGATACAAGTCATACAAAATTTATACCACTTGCAAAGTCTTCTCAGCAAATTTGGCTTTTTCTTAGTCAGCCAAAAGGAAAAATCCCACTGAAAACATGTAGTTCATTTATTTTACACTACTAGATACCCCACCCTTTACAACAATTTCCCAAAGTGATGTTACATTCTTATTTTCCCACAACTTTAATCTCCACAACACTTTGTATTTGGTGGGACGTGTTACCCAAACATAAATAATGAACAGTTGTCATCTTCAAGTCATGAAAAGTTATTAACATTTCATCATTAATCTGAAAAATCTAATTACCTCCACCATATGGTCCCCCCATGTTCCTGCTACCACCAAAATTTCCACTCTTCATTGGACCATAGTTAGAAGGTTGTTGGTTATAATTTCCAAAATCATTGTAATTTCCACTCCCGTAATTTCCTGTAAGAAAAATTTGGGAATTTTTGCACAATGAACCTCATACAAGTATTAAACCAATGATGATACATGCTAAGTGTTTTAGACAAATTTCCCACAAAAACAAATCAGAATGCAGAACACCTATCTACAGTTCTACATTTTTAAAGACAACTACTGACAACAATGAAATGAAAAATCTTACGTGTTAAAAGCCATTAATTCCAGTCCAAATTCCCACATAAAGGTTGCAGGTGAATTTATTACCTCCTCCATAGTTGTCATAACCACCTCCGTAGCCCCCACCCTGGTTGCCATATCCAGGTCCTCCACCACCATATCCTCCTCTTCCTCCTCCATAACCAGGGCTACCTCCAAAATTGCCACCTATTATAAAATAAGCCTTTAAGTAATTAGTATTTTCAACGCCATTTGAACTGTCTTATTACATCCATTTCCAGCTTTCCAAAACTCAATTTTATAGATGAAAGATTATTTCTATAACATATTCTCTAAAATAGCCTCAAGGGCAGATTCTGAATATCCACCTTGGTGAACAGTTGCCAGTGAGGAAGGCCTACCCACTGGTCTCCCCCCAAACTAAAGATACTATGGATTCTCTTGATGGTATCTTGAAATACTAATTATATTTGTGTTAAGTTTGTGGGGTAAGTCGGGGCAGACAAGATGTGTGGACTAATGGGAATTACCTACCATTTATTTCTCTTAAATAAAATGCCCACCATACCTTTCTCTTTAGTAGAAATGGGGGGAGGAGGGGAAGAACCAGAAATTAGCAAACTCATACTAACTTAAAACTTTAATCGGTAGTTTCAGATTGCTTGCTGCTGGTGCTGCCAAGTCACTTCAGTCGTGTCCGACTCTGTGTGACCCCATAGACGGCAGCCCACCAGGCTCCCCCATCCCTGGGATTCTCCAGGCAAGAACACTGGAGTGGGTTGCCATTTCCTTCTCCAATGCATGAAAGAGAAAAGTGAAAGTGAAGTCGCTCAGTCTGTCCGACTGTTAGCGACCCCATGGACTGCAGCCCACCAGGCTACTCCATCCACTGGATTTTCCAGGCAAGAGTACTGGGGTGGGGTGCCATTGCCTTCCCCGTCAGATTGCTTGCAGTTAACTGTAAAAACTCCTCTTTCTCATAAATTCAAATCAATATTTGGATTTCAAAGCAAAGCTGAAATAGTGACATGTAGGAGTGTAACGTAAGTCATGACTAATCAGTGCAAAACCAGAAATGAGGTCTATCCTGAGCTCAGTTTCAAACCTCTTCTTTCGAGGTTTGTCAGTAGGTACCTATCTTTTTTGTACTTCAATAAAACACATGAACTAATTAACAGTGGCTTAAAACCTTAGCTAGGCATGGAAGCAGCACACCAGGTATGTCTGGAAAAATTCTCTTGGGGATTTTTTTGGGACATTGTCCTGATAGATCCACCTTGGTAAGAGATGAGACAACACAGTGCTCCTACAGACACTCCCCTGTCATAATGTTCATCTTGCTCATAACCACTTTTTAATACTTTTAAGGAAAACACTATACAAAACATCTATCTCCAATTCTTTTGCTTGAGAAACAATAGGCCATCTTTAAAATTCTCATTTAAAATCTACCCAATTGATGTTGCAGAAATCTAACAACATCTTCAAGTAATTTTTTTGGGCAATTTTCAACAGCTAAGATGAAAATTTAGAAGAGACATTTCATGTTTATGCTCAAATAGCACACATATTATCAAAAAGTAGAAGAAACTGACCTCCAGGTCCTCCTCCATACCCATTATAGCCATCCCCAAATCCACGGCCACTTCCATATCCATCTGTTAAGGGCAGAAGAAGAGGAAGATTATTTTATTCTGGTTTATATCACTCAGTTTTTTAGCCTCTATTTCCTCCAGGTTGTCCACTTATAAAAAAGCAGTTAACAATGGACAGTGGCAGTTTTTCTATTTACTACACAGTTAACTGAGATTAACCCACATATAAAGCCTAAAGCAAAGAAGCTTTTAGATCTCTTCAAACCTCTACTGTATTTCCACTCACTATTCATAAAATGTCTCCTAAATTTAAAATGGGTACAATGTCCTTTTAACTCTTCCAGAAACTCAAGACCATAAAACAATCTCTGCAATTATCTGTCCATGATTAGAGCTATACAACTCTGATTTTACATGTTACCTCTTGCCAACCAAATTACAATATCCCATTAGCACAGATCTCACTTTAAGTCTTACAAATAACAAAGTAGGTCAGACTTCCTAGATTCCAATCAAAACTGTTTTTCAAGCACATTCACCCTCCTAAGCTTAAAAGGTGAACTTACTTGATTTTACATGTTACCTCTTGCCAACCAAATTACAATATCCCATTAGCACAGATCTCACTTTAAGTCTTACAAATAACAAAGTAGGTCAGACTTCCTAGATTCCAATCAAAACTGTTTTTCAAGCACATTCACCCTCCTAAACTTAAAAGGTGAACTTACCAGATCCTCCTCTAAAGTTACTTCCTGGTCCTGGTCCAAAATTTCCACCGCCACCACGAGAATCTCCAAAACCAAAGTTGCCTACAATAAACACCTTCGTTAGTAACTAACACTTATACAAATAAATCCTAAGAAAAAAAAAGGTATTAAAAGTTACCTCCTCTTCCACTTCTAGAACTTTGGACTTCTTGCATTTCTTGTCTAGACAAAGCCTTTCTTACTTCTGCATTATGACCATTGATAGTATGGTATTTTTGCACTGGAATGAAAATTTCAGAGTCCATTAAGTCAGCATCCTGTAATAGCTAAGTTTCAAGCTCACTTTTTAACAAAGTTGTAGGTCTTAACATACCCAAAACCTAAAATGTTCAAGAGCTACAATCCTAGCACTTATAGACACTTACACACAATCTTATCCACAGGATCATGGTCATCAAAAGTAACAAATCCAAAGCCTCTTTTCTTTCCAGACTGCCTGTCAGTAATTATCTCAATGGTATCAATTTTTCCATATTCCTCAAAGTAATCTCTAAGATGATGTTCCTCAGTATCTTCCTTAATTCCACCAACAAACAGCTTCTTCACAGTTACATGAGCCCCTGGCTTTCCAGATTCCTGAAATAAGAGGAAAAGAATCATCCTGACAGAAGAACCACAAATAGGAGTAAGAGCACACTATCTGGGTAATAAGCATGGCTTCTATCTTATGGCCAAATACTAAGGCACCTTTATGATAAAGAACCTTGTTCTTTGAAAAGCCACAAACTGAAACAGAATTTCAGCCCAAACTGTTTATTGAACAAAGTTGCCTATTTGCTCACCTCTCTTGCAACAGCACGTTTTGGCTCAACCACTCTCCCATCAATTGAATGAGGTCTTGCAGCCATGGCAGCATCAACTTCAGCCATGGAAGAAAAAGTCACAAAGCCAAATCCTCTTGATCTTTTGCTTGCAGGATCCCTCATTACCTTGAAATACAAAGTAGTGATGTTACCATTTAATCTCATTACTTACAGCATTAACATTTTTAACAGAGAAATCCAACGGTTGAAGGATTAGTACCCCTAAGCACTTCCACAGTTAACATACCACACAATCTGTAAGTTTTCCCCATTGCTCGTAGTAGTTCCTCAAACTTTCTTCTGTAGTTTCAAAGCTCAAGCCACCAATAAAGAGTTTACGGAATTGTTCCTTTTCTCTCTGTAAAGGAAAACAGCATTTCAATTTTTATTTACATTTTCTCTTTGTATGCTGGAAATAAAATTCTTAAATATGAGGTGACCTGCTGGCAGAGTACCTTTTTCCTCTCCAAAGGAACAGTTTCTAAAGTTTTCTGGGGGGAAAAAAAAAACTTACATCAAATTTAAACCATATGTTAAACTGCATATTAGTTGTGTTACACCAAAAAAAATTGCCTCAGCCAAACTACACGTTTCAAAATCATTATGCTTAATATAAATTTACTTGACATTAAATGAGTTTAAACAAATATAGCATCATTTAGTTTTAAAAAAAATCTTTCTGAAGAAAGAGCATATCTATTCCCTGGTGACTGTAAAGTTAAGAGTCTTATCAACATTTGCATTCGACCCTATAACTCAGAACAGAGAGTTCACTTTTACATATTCAAATACAAATTTTTAAAATATAACAACTTTTGCTTTATAACCCACAGTTCCCATTTATTTCTGGATTTAGCATTTAAGAAATGAGTTTCCCTTCATTGCTCCCTCTGGTGGTGATTATAATGTAACTCAATTTTCAAAACCCTGAAAAACTTAGTATTGACTTTCCTCATATATCAACTCTCCAGAGAAAATCTTAAACGTTCAATATATGTGGCAAAATAGCCTCAAAATTTATCTTTTCTGACCAAGATAAAATGACTTTTATAATTAATGGTGTCTAAAGCACATATTTTAACATAGCTGGTTTTGTTAACGGCCCAATCAACTATTACTGAACCAAAAGACAAATACAGTAAAAGACACTGTAACTTCACTTTTCAAAAGCCATAAAAATATTTAAATGACCACTGTGACTATCCCCTCTAGTTACAAAATATCACTACTACGATTTACACTTCACCATGTAGAACTCAGTGGTCTTTTGGCAAATTACACAGCATAAAACAACTTTCATGTGAGAAGAGAGCCTGAGCTGCAATCTCAGTCCTTACAAACCAGCACGCATATAAGCTACATTAATAGCTCCGTATTTTGGGCTATCAGTTAAGGAAGCTTGGATCATTGTATTTGGTTTTCAGTTGACTAGGTTAAATAACAGAAACGAAAGTTAGCCACCAAGTGCATGTAGTTAAATTTATTAAATAGAACTACAACACTGAACCCAGAGTTCCATGAAGTTTCTCTCCATGCATGATATTCTCCCAGCATGCTAAAAACAGTGATAATTCAGAGATTTCTTTGCCTGTATATTTTTAAGATTCTGAAATTTTTGAAAAGACAAATTCTCAAACTAGCTTATGAAACACTTAAAAGAACAATCTATTAAAACGGTAACTTGCCATACCGGTATTTGTACACTCACTTAAGCACATTTCATTTATTCCAAACACTTATCAGTTAACTGGCCTTTTAAAACCCAAATAAAGAGACTAAAATACATCTACAACATTACAAATCACTAACAAAAGGCAAAAACTCATTACTTACCTCATTTTCCAAACTTACCCGCTGTCCACTATCGATTACAAACAAAGTTATTTTATAAGCGTGCTTAGGGTCAATGAAAATACCCAGGCAGACCCCCTTCGCTTGAGACCTTATGCTTATCAATGTAATCATCAACCATGATTGCAAACATAAACGAGAAAAGCAAGTGACAAAGTTCAAAAACACAGTGGCTCAGCCTAATAAAAGTTTTGTATACAGCAGAACACGCATTGAGAGACCGAGCCATGTTTTAATCAGCGTACAACTAAACTCATAATTTCAAGTTTATCACTAAAAATACACCCGTAACCTTACCCAGTAAAGACTAAATTCCCCGGTAAAAATATTACTTAAAATACAAATAAGTTATACGACTAAAAAAGAATCCGTCAGAAAAATAAAGGATTCTGAACCGAACACCGCCCTCCCCAAAGACCACCTTCCCCACGGCCTCCCGCAAAATCGATAATCTTCTCTAAAATTTTCATTTTATGTTTCCTACGATTCAACTGCCTTTTCAGTCACCGGAAACGCAGGTAAAACTGTTAACTCAAACAAAGACTGAAAAACAAAATGTGAGGTCTTTATACCAAGGCTCGCGTGAAACCGGGCCCAACACCCTAGAGGGTTTACCTCCTAAGCCGAGCGAAACCGCCCAGGAGAACGCCGCCCC
>SJYX01000881.1:0-32857 GCA_006410675.1 Oreotragus oreotragus
GTTTTTTTTTTTTGGAAGTACTGTTTTGTAGAAGAGATTGTATGTTTCCTGGTGATTATTTTATTTTTTAAAAATGTAAGCCCAGAAATGACTCGAGATTTCCTTCTCTATTTTGGTGAATCATCTTAATCGTTGGACATACGTTTTGGAGAGGATCTTAACATAGGATAATGTGAAATAAAACAGCTTCAGAAGGAAAAATAAGTCTTTTTTAAAAAATGGATAACCTTTTGCATCTTGATATAACCAGCTGATAAATAATTGTAAAGCATCTGTTCTTCAATTACAGGACATAATGAATCGTTCTAAAATAGTTAATAGGTTTGTGACTTTTTTAGGCAACTTTTCAAGTACTCTAGATGTAGTTGTGTTCTATAAATATTTGTTGACTGGTTGCAATGTAGACTAGTAATTTTACTACGTTTTATCATGATTTATTTTGGCCAGTTGCAGTCATTTCTAATGCTTTTCATAAATGTTTTTGATGCAGGAAAGATGAATGGGAGGGCTGATTTTCGAGAGCCAAATGCAGAAGTTCCAAGACCAATTCCCCGTAACTATCAGTTAAATTATTTATAATTAAAAGCATTTTTTATGTAGAGAAATTTTCATTGCCTTGAATAACAGTGCCACTGGGCTGGCTTCATGGCTGTGTGACCTTTGCGGTTGCACATGGATCCATTAATGGTCTACCAACTCTTGGCACCCTTAAATTCTTAGTAATTTGAACAAAGGACCCAAATTTTAATTTTGCACTAGACCCAGCCCATTTTGTAGCCAATCTTGACTACATACATAAATGGTAGAATATTGGCACTAACTTTATATTTGAAGTCAAAGTTTGTTAAAAGTTTACAATCCACTTATTCCGTTACTTTATTTAAAAATTATGTATTGTTAATGTTTAGACTAAGGTAATTTTTTAGACTTAGTTTTTCTTCATGGATGTTTTAACGTTTTACTGATTTTCCTTGGTAAAAAGACATAGGGGCTGATTACATTCCAACGGAGGAAGAAAGAAGAGTCTTTGCAGAGTGCAATGATGAAAGCTTCTGGTTCAGATGTAAGTTAAATTTTCTAATCAACAAAATTTGATCTTTAACATCTGAAATTATGATGACTTCACATAGAAAGAATGGGCATTTTTTTAACTTTGGTATGGTTATTGCTAAAAGAGGTTGGTTAAAGAAAGAAAGTTGTATACATTTTATTAAGCATTTAAAATTGAAATATAGTTGATGTATGATGTTACAAGTGAACTCCATAGTCATTTGTCCTTTGCATACGTCATGAAATGATCAGAATTGTATGCATTTTAAAGTAATAATTTTTTTCAAGATTGTAAAGTATTTTTGTTGACAATAGTGATAGCATTTACTGTGTACATGGTTTATATAAAAATAACCCAATAAGGTTGATAACTATTACCCTCACTTTACAGATTGAGGTCTAGATACTATCTGGTGTTGCAGCTGGTAAGCGATGGTATCTGGACTTGAAGCCATGTCTCTCTGAAACAAGTTCATGATTCTACCCCTTAAACTTTTAACCGCTATAGGATAAAAATTTGCTAGTTTCTGTTTTATTGATGTGAAGTATTATTACACTACAGCTCTTGATTTCTGACTAGAGATCTTATACATGAAGATTTTATTTTTTAAGTACAGAGAATGGTGAAAGCAACACAGATCGTAATTTTTCTTTGAATAGAACCATGTTGTTTCTTCAAGAGGTCACTGCAGTCCTTTCAGATAAGGTAATTCTAGAAAAAAAAAAAAGGTGGAATTTTGAAAAAGGAGGGGTTGACAAGTGATTAAAAAGGATGTACATTTTCATCAGTCAGCCTAGTATTTGTGCATATAGTGTGTAAGGTACTGCGCTTGGAATATGTTTTAGGAGACAGTCGTTGTCTTGAAGTAGTTTTATGATGTACTTGAGACAAAACTAACTCATGAGACTCCTTGAGAAGGAGTAAGTGCATAACAGCAATAGGATTAAAAAGATAAATTAATTGGAATTGGTTTAGCTATAAAAGGCTTTATTAAACAAATGAGGCTTAACAACCAATATAGAACTTCAGGTAAATGAAGAATGGTGGGGGAGCATTTAAATGAACAAAGGCAGCTTCTCTAATAATTTGATCTCTTCTGGAGCCTTGAGTCTGAAGGGATTGGAGCAGAGGTCTTTTGTTGGGGGTGGAAAATAAATATAATAGCAAGTAGTTAAAGGTTTGAGTTCAGTTCAGTCTTTCAGTCGTGTCCGACTCTTTGCGACCCCATGAATCACAGCACGCCAGGCCTCCCTGTCCATCACCAACTCCCGAAGTTCACTCAGACTCAAGTCCATCGAGTCCGTGATGCCATCCAGCCATCTCATCCTCGGTCGTCCCCTTCTCCTGCCCCCAATCCCTCCCAGCATCAGAGTCTTTTCCAGTGAGTCAACTCTTCGCATGAGGTGGCCAAAGTACTGGAGTTTCAGCTTTAGCATCATTCCTTCCAAAGAAATCCCAGGGTTGATCTCCTTCACAATGGACTGGTTGGATCTCCTTGCAGTCCAAGGGACTTTCAAGAATCTTCTCCAACACCACAGTTCAAAAGCATCAATTCTTCGGCACTCAGCCTTCTTCACAGTCCAACTCTCACAACCATCCATGACCACAGGAAAAACCATAGCCTTGACTAGGCGGACCTTAGTCGGCAAAGTAATGTCTCTGCTTTTGAATATACTATCCAGGTTGGTCATAACTTTTCTTCCAAGGAGTAAGCGTCTTTTAATTTCATGGCTGCAGTCACCATCTGCAGTGATTTTGGAGCCCCAAAAAATAAAGTCTGACACTGTCTTCACTGTTTCCCCATCTATTTCCCATGGAATGATGGGACCGGATGCCATGATCTTCGTTTTCTGAATGTTGAGCTTTAAGCCAACTTTTTCACTCTCCTCCTTCACTTTCATCAAGAGGCTTTTTAGCTCCTCCTCACTTTCTGCCATAAGGGTGGTGTCATCAGCATATCTGAGGTTATTGATATTTCTCCCGGCAATCTTGATTCCAGCTTGTGTTTCTTCCAGTCCAGCGTTTCTCATGATGTACTCTGCATATAAGTTAAATAAGCAGGGAGACAATATACAGCCTTGACGTACTCCTTTTCCTATTTGGAACCAGTCTGTTGTTCCATGTCCAGTTCTAACTGTTGCTTCCTGACCTGCATACAGATTTCTCAAGAGGCAGGTTAGGTGGTCTGGTATTCCCATCTCTTTCAGAATTTTCCACAGTTTATTGTGATCCACACAGTCAAAGGCTTTGGCATAGTCAATAAAGCAGAAATAGATGTTTTTCTGGAACTCTCTTGCTTTTTCCATGATCCAGCGGATGTTGGCAATTTGATCTCTGGTTCCTCTGCCTGTTCTAAAACCAGCTTGAACATCAGGGAGTTCACGGTTCACATATTGCTGAAGCCTGGCTTGGAGAATTTTGAGCATTACTTTACTAGCGTGTGAGATGAGTGCAATTGTGCGGTAGTTTGAGCATTCTTTGGCATTGCCTTTCTTTGGAATTGGAATGAAAACTGACCTTTTCCAGTCCTGTGGCCACTGCTGAGTTTTCCAAATTTGCTGGCATATTGAGTGCAGCACTTTCACAGCATGATCTTTCAGGATTTGAAATAGTTTTTGGGGGCTTCCCAGGATGTGCTAGTGATAAAGAACCTGCCTGCCAATGCGGGAGACATAAGAGACGCAGGTTCAATTTCCGGGTTGGGAAGATCCCCTGGAGGAGGACTTGGCGACCCACTCCAGTATTCTTGCCTGGAGAATCCCATGGACAGAGGAGCCTGGCGGGCTACAGTCCATAGGATTGCAGAGTCAGACATGATTGAAACAACTTAGCACATGCCTGTGAGTTCTTGGGCCAATGGGATGATACGTTAATTTTTTAAAGGAACATTAGTTAGCAATGTGCAGAATGGGTTAGAAGAATAAGAAGGTGTACCACTAGTTACATCTGCACAAACATACAGGTAACGTAACAATCTACATGCTAGCATTAGTTTAATGTGTATTATATGTTACAGCAGTTCTCAATCTCTGCAATTGCTGAGAAGTGTATATTTGTTTCATGCATCTTATAGGTTTTGTGAGTGATGTTTCATACATCTGTATTGGTTTTCGAATAAAATAGTATATGATTTATGTAAGAGAGAGCATAGACTCTGAGACCTGACTGTCTGGATTCAAGTTACAGCTCGAACATATATTAGCTGTGAGATGTTGGAGAAGTTCCTGATCTCTGTATGCCTCAGTTTCCTTCTCTGTTAAGTGGGGATAATAATAACATATCTCATGGGATTGTTAAGGAGGTTAATTCAGTTTAACTTACTATGTGTTAAGCTGTTTTATCGAATGGCTGTCATTGCTGTTGTGAGGAATGAAAAGTTTCAATTGAAAATTGAGTTTAGAGAAGTATTTTGCTAGTGTAAGAAAAGAGTTAAAGGAATTTTAGGGGTTCTTGTGTTGAATATGATTGCGATCATGGTCATAATATAAAATAGCATTTGGTCAGCAGATTTACTGATTTGCCCAAACAAACATTTAGTAGACTCTGGAGTGGGAGTCAAGTAGTGCAATGGGAAAAGACCACTGACCTGGGAGTTAGAAGACTTGAATTTTCATCTAAATTCTACCACAAACCATCTGGGTTTCTTTGAGCAAATGACTTGTTCTTTACTCTGACTAGAATGAAGACTAAATCTCTGAAATCTCCTAATTTTCCATTCTTTTTTTCTGTAACAGAATGCATGAGGTTGGAAAGAGACCTTAGTTCTACTCGGTTATCCTTTGTAGTATGAAAAGAAGTTAGGAGGTTTATGGAAAGATACAGTTGTGAATGGCAGAACTAGTACTAGAATCTCATTAACTAGACTGTTGCTCTTTACATTATGCCATCTTAGCCTAAGAAGACGGGGAAGGCAATGGCACCCCACCCCAGTACTCTTGCCTGGAAAATCCAATGGACGGAGTAGCCTGGTGGGCTGCAGTCCATGGGGTCGCTAACAGTCGGACAAACTGAGCGACTTCACTTTCACTTTTCTCTTTCATGCACTGGAGAAGGAAATGGCAACCTACTCCAGTATTCTTGCCTGGAGAATCCCAGGGATGGGGGAGCCTGGTGGGCTGCCATCTATGGGGTCACACAGAGTCGGACACGACTGAAGTGACTTAGCAGCAGCAGCAGCAGCCTAAGAAGAAAGCAAAATGGGGAAATTGTCCTTTGTAGAGATGGCCAACTAACTCATTGCCTTTTATCCTTAATGATTCTTCAGTGGTTCAAGTTGCAATTCTTGAACCAAGCTGAAGGAGAAAAGTGATTGCAAATTGTACTGATGCTGTAATTTTAAAGGAGTATCCTTTGAAAAACCTTAAATAATATATGGAGGGATTCTAACCAACCAACGTTAAATCATTTTTCCAGCAGAGGTAAAGTCCATTAGTAAGTAACAGAGCAAGGATTTAAGCCTTAGAGTTTCTGCAGATTGTGTCTGATGGCAAAGCTAATGCCCTATTCCAGCATTATGGATTTTAATCATGAATATTTTAATAATTCAAATGCATAATGACTTTGATTCTTAAATTGCTCATATATATTCTAGACCATAGTTGAGCAGGCTGTAACCCAAGGGCCAAATCTGTTTTTTGTATGGCTGTGAGCTAAGGGTGACTTTCACATTTTTGAATAATTGAAAAAAAGCAGAAGAATTTTTCATTACACATGAAATTTACCTGGAATTCCTGTTTTTGCATTCATAAAGTTTTATTAGAACATAGGTGTATTCATTTGTTTATGTATCGTCTCAGTGCTTTTGCTTTAAAATTTGTAGTTGGGGCAACGACTGTGTGGCAGACAATACCTAAAGTATTTACCAGGTGACTCTTTACAGCCCATTACCCAACCCCTAGTCAGGAACTTCAGTCTCCAGTGCGACAGCCTTGTGTAGCTATTGCAATGTAAAATAGTTTATAGCAGAAGGGATACAAAAGAAAATCAGCAAAGGTAAAGGAGTGGGTGAAATTCAGAGACAAAGTTTCTGAGTCCTCTCCCAAGTAGTCACGCACACGGAATGTACTAACTTTCTCCAGTTGCATGTTGTTGTAACACATCAGAGACTTAGCATCCACAGTTTTTATTGGGATTTGGTCACATAGGCTCCCTCAGCCTAGCAGGTAACAAAATTCCAGACTCCCTGAAGGAAAGGAGGTGTTTTGTATGAACAGTATTTGTGCAAGTAGTTTGGGCATAGTGACCCACTTATCATCCAGGTAAATTTTTATATCAGTTTACCTGTCAACCTCCCAGATAGAAGGGAAGGACCAATCTTGAAAGCAGGCCTTTGTAAGGAAAGCAGTCTCCGGGCTCTGTGTTAAATCTTTCCTGCACACTGCCTAACTGGGATAGAGATACAGACTTAATATTGAAATTCTTTTGGGCAGTTTGGGTATAGAAGACTGGCTTCATAAATTGTGAGCCTCTTTGAGATTATGAGAGTTTTGGATTTTTCACTTGGCATTAATATGCATATGTATGTCAGTCATATTTTCATTTAGTTTTACAGAATTCCCTGGTTTAAGAGAAAGCATTGGTGTTTAAAATATATGCTTTCTAATTGTACCAATCACCATATGATTTTGGGCAAGTAATGTATATTGTCTATTGGTTCACTCTGTAATACAGAACTTAAAAACTTGATATCTGGTATCAGAATTCATTGGAATCTGGAATCTGTCATTGAATTGGCTGTACGATCTTGAACAAATTACTCAATGTCTCTAAGCTTCAGTTTCCTTATATTTAAAAGGGTAATAGTAATATCTAGCTTATGAAGATGTGGTAAAAATTAAATGAGATAATGTGCTGAAATCACTTAACATGGTACTTGGAATTTTGCAGTCTGTAATATATGTCTTGCCTATCTCATCATTAATTTTTTCCCCCTTCAACTTAAGAGGTAACTTTTGATCACTATTACTGTGTTGTTTTAATTGATGATATCAGTGAATGGCTATTTTAGAGCCTAAATCTGGGTGGTTCTGAAATTATGTTTAATAATTTGTTACATTTTCTTAAATTTAAAATGCTTTTTATGTTTCCCTGAGTATATATAGCACAGCTTTTAAAAGTGGAGCAATCTCTTTTGAAGATCTTAATTGCAATGTACTTCTAGCTGGTTTTACTGATATACATCTATTTATCCTAATGAACTCAGACAAAATCTTTTCCTTTTATTGATGTTGACAAATTCTTTTTCCCCCTATAGCTGTACCTTTGGCTGCAACAAGTATGTTGATTACTCAAGGATTGATTAGTAAAGGTAAATATTTTAAACTTTGAATTTGTTTAGCACATTGGATATCATGTTTTTGTGTTCTGTTTTGTCATCTTTAGATAGGGGACATATGGTAATGTATCATATTAAAAATTGTCATTAAAAATTTCTACATCAGAAGAGATATATCTCCATGAATCCAGAGTCAAATGTCAGGTTTGAGAATTTGATGTCTTCCTGCACTGTAGTGTATTAACACTATAAGAACAAGAAAGTAATTAAAAGCCAGTGGTGGTTTACAGGAAGGTAGAGAAATAAACCTGGCTTAGGTAGGTAGACCATCCACATAACTCATCACCTAGGAGCTTGTTAGAAATGCATATTCATGGGCCCCATCCCAGGCCTACTGAATCAAGAGTCTGAGTTAAGGCTCCAGCTGAATCTTGCGTATTGGTTAAAAGACTGAATTCTCTACCTAGCTTCCTAAACCAGCTTTATCTTATAATGGGGGAGTGGAGGTTCTTCCTTGTCCAGATTCTGTTGGTTTAAATAGTGAAGTTGGCAATCTCTCAATAACCAAAGCAAAAAGAAAATATATAGATATTCTGTTCAGTTCAGTTCAGTCGCTCAGTCATGTCCGACTCTTTGCAACCCCATTAATCACAGCACACCAGGCCTCCCTGTCTATCACCAACTCCCAGAGTTCACTCAAACTCATGTCCATTGAGTCGATGATGCCATCCAGCTATCTCATCCTCTGTTGTCCCCTTCTCCTCCTACCCCCAATCCACCCCAGCATCAGGGTCTTTTCCACTGAGTCAACTCTTCGCATGAGGTGGCCAAAGTATTGGAGTTTCAGCTTCAGCATATAGTAAAATAAATTAAAAATTTGAATTATATAGTAAAATATGCTACTTGGAAAGAATAGTTGCATTTAGGTTAGGTATTAAATATATCAGTCTCTACATCTTTAAATTTAGTTGTGTAAACAGTAGAAATATTCATTACATTTATTTTGTGAACTGTCTTCTTGGAATTAAAAGATGTTTCAGGAAAGGATAGTCAACAAGCTCCTTCCAAAATGTTACTATGATAGGAACATATAGCCTTTTCATATTAACAGTATGAAATACTTAGTAGTATTGACACAACTAGTTGAGAAAAGTAGTTTTGTAGGGAAATGGGGAGAGTTTTTGAGNTCTTGGAATTAAAAGATGTTTCAGGAAAGGATAGTCAACAAGCTCCTTCCAAAATGTTACTATGATAGGAACATATAGCCTTTTCATATTAACAGTATGAAATACTTAGTAGTATTGACACAACTAGTTGAGAAAAGTAGTTTTGTAGGGAAATGGGGAGAGTTTTTGAGGTAAAATTTTGTTTTTATTTCAAGAATTTCCAAAGAACCTCACTAGACAGGAATTTTTTAAAAGCAAATGAATCAAGATACATATACTCTTGTCTTTCAGAGTTGTTTTATAGACTAGGGTTGTTTCTAGAGCGTGAAATAGACATTTTAGTTTCATTAATTTTAAGGAAAAACTGAGCAATGGAGAAATTATAGTGTCTATTATTATGCTACCCATTTTATTTATCTGAGTTCTGTCAGTCATTTAACTAATGATTGGAGCTAGACATGGGGTGGGGTAGATTATAGAAAAGAAAAATTAATAACAGCTGGTGGTTCATGTAAGGAAAACAAAGTGAATACAAAGTCGAAGCAAATAAGAGACTATAATTAAATATTAAATAAGCTTCTAAATTTTGTGGTAGAGACTCCAAGAGCTATAGGTTTTCAAAGAAGAAAGATCTTTGTAGGGCTACTGTAATGAAGGTTTTGAAGATGGGTAGGATTTAGATTAAAGGAGATGTATTGACTATGCCAAAGCCTTTGACTGTGTGGATCACAATCAACTGTGGAAAATTCTGAAAGAGATGGGAATACCAGACCACCTAACCTGCCTCTTGAGAAATCTGTATGCAGGTCAGGAAGCAACAGTTAGAACCGCACATGGAACAACAGACTGGTTCCAAATAGGAAAAGGAGTACGTCAAGGCTGTATATTGTCTCCCTGCTTATTTAACTTACATGCAGAGTACATCATGAGAAACGCTGGTCTAGAAGAAACACAAGCTGGAATCAAAAGATTGCCGGGAGAAATATCAATAACCTCAGATATGTTGATGACACCACCCTTGCGGCAGAAAGTGAGGAGGAGCTAAAAAGCCTCTTGATGAAAGTGAAGGAGGAGAGTGAAAAAGTTGGCTTAAAGCTCAACATTCAGAAAACGAAGATCATGGCATCCGGTCCCATCACTTCATGGGAAATAGATGGGGAAACAGTGGAAACAGTGTCAGACTTTATTTTTTGGGCTCCAAAATCACTGCAGATAGTGACTGCAGCCATGAAATTAAAAGACTCCTTGGAAGAAAAGTTATGGCCAACCTGGATAGCATATTCAAAAGCAGAGACATTACTTTGCCGACTAAGGTCCGCCTAGTCAAGGCTATGGTTTTTCCTGTGGTCATGTATGGATGTGAAAGTTGGACTGTGAAGAAAGCTGAGCGCCGAAGAATTGATGCTTTTGGACTGTGGTGTTGGAGAAGACTCTTGAGAGTCCCTTGGACTGCAAGGAGATCCAACCAGTCCGTTGTGAAGGAGATCAACCCTGGGATTTCTTTGGAAGGAATGATGCTAAAGCTGAAACTCCAGTACTTTGGCCACCTCATGGGAAGAGTTGACTCATTGGAAAAGACTCTGATGCTGGGAGGGATTGGGGGCAGGAGGAGAAGGGGACGACCAAGGATGAGATGGCTGGATGGCATCACGGACTCGATGGACGTGAGTCTTGAGTGAACTCCGGGAGATGGTGATGGACAGGGAGGCCTGGCGTGCTGCGATTCATGGGGTCACAAAGAGTCGGACACGACTGAGCGACTGAACTGAACTGAACTTCTCAGGAAGGAGGGACCTAGTTTTCAGAATGATAACCATGACATTTGGGGGGGACAGTCAGGAGACTGACATGGCTAGAGTGGCAAAATCATGCAGGGAAGAATGAGAATGTATAGCTAAGGTAGAACCAAGAGAAATGGTAATTTTGAAAAGATTACAAGAAAGCAAAATTTTGGGACTTTGGGGCTTCCGTAGAGTAGGAGACTTTGGACAGCTTGAAGGAAAAAGACAAGTGGGAAAGGCTGGGAGGATCAGATTGCACCTACTCACTTAGACCTTGTTTTCAACAATAAAATGACACCATTGCTGGGTTTTTGCCTGTTTGGGAATGCCTTGTAGCTAATCATACATATAACCAAACCACAGACAGAAATTCCCTTTTTGTAGTTGAACACACATCTTCATAGGATGGTTCTTACATAGTTACCACTGAGAATCTTAGGACCTAGTACTGAAATGACAGATTATTTTTGCAGCTAAAATCATCTTGTACTTCTGGTTACCGTTTGATGATTATTTGACTTGAAATTAATGGTGATTTATGCCTCTAAATTTGTTTGCAGAAGTCATATCATGAGCAACAACCATCTTCAACATCTTTCTCTATTGTTCTTCATAGTGACTGACTGGGCTTGGAGCTTTTCAGTGGGATTTAGTAATCCATTTTTAAAAAAGGATGAATTGTTGAAAATGACTTACCTAATTTGTAGAATAAGATTTTCTATTGAGCATGTCACGTCACCTTTATACCTTTGTCAGAGTTTGTTGTTGGGATTTTGATACTTTGAGTAAAAAATACAGAAAAGAATATTGAGTGATATGTCACCCATATAATTATCTCCCAGAATTGAGGGCTTTTATTGTTGAAATTGTACTGGGGGGGTGGGGGTCTTGTTTTTGGAGGGTGAGGTATTCTAATGAAAAAGTCAATCTCAAAAAAAATATTGAGAGAGACTTTAGGGAAGGAATTCGAATCCAACAAAGCATTTTGCATTTAATCAAAATGCCCAACGTTTTGTGTATGATTTTATCCACGTGTATGATTTTTAATCCAGTTTGTCATACTCTACGTAGTCTTAGCTGCTCCTGCTCTAGTCATTCTTTTAAATCAAAAACATTTAAATATGCTCAGATCATTTCTAACTTCAGAATATAAAAAAGAAAAAATCTTTTTTATCCTTTTACAGCTGCTCCTAGTTGCCTTGAATTTGAAGCCAGACTTCATGAATGAGCACTTCATTTTTTCTTTTGACCTGCTGCAGTATATGTCATAGATTGTGTATGTAATCTGACATGTACTAAAATGTAGCAGTGCAACCTTTTTGTTGCTTGAATTTGATAGACAGGTTTTCTTCATGACCATTACACAACTTTAACCAGTCCTTCTTAAAATGTTCTCTTCTCTTGGCTTCAATTATAGCACTTTCTTCTAGTTTTTCTCCTATTGCAGGCAACTTCTTCATTTTTTCATGTTTTTTGAATGTCTGATATGCACTATATACTGTTCTGGGTATGTAGCATTGAAGACAAAAACCCATAGCCTCTTAGTGCCTACATTCTTAGTGTGGGTTTTTTCCTTTATTGTATTGTTAAGAGTTTTACTTTGCATTTGAATTTTTAGTCCATGTACTATCCAGCAATGATGGGAAGTTTAGTGACCATTATTGCTCTAAATCTTCATAATTATCTCAAGCCTGGGTAATCGGCTCCAGAACGATGTTCTGCACATCTCCACATGAATGGCCCTTCTACAGGCTCCTCAGATTGAACTCAAGTTCAGTCCCAAACTGAATTCACTTCTCCATAAATTAATTCCTCCATTCCCGCCGAGTCTGAATGGCATCACTCTCTAGCCAGGATACAGACATTTTTCACTTCTATTCCTTACCTGCTTTGTCCAACAACTGTCCATTCTGTAGTCTAGCTCTTAAGTATTTCTGTAAGCTGTCTACTTTCATCTGCACTCCCATTGTAATTCATGTGTCATTTGTTGGTAAGAGTATTACATTAGTCTCAGTAATTGTATTTGTCTCCATTCTTGCTACTTCCCTTTAAAATATGGACTCTCTTTGGCAGTTGACGGGGCATAGTGCATGCAGTAGACACTAAAATACAAGAATAATTCATTTTATTGTGCTTCACAGATACTTTTGTTTTTTAACAAATTGAAAATTTGTGACAAGCTGCATAGAGCAAGTCTTATCAATGATATCATTTTTCTGAAAGTAGCTGTTCACTTGTGTGTCTCTGTGTCATATCTTGGTAATTCTTGCAGTAATTCAGACTTTTTCATTATATTTGTCATGGTGATCTGTAATCAGTGCTCTTTGATGTTGCTGTTCAGGTTGCTGAAGGCTCAAGTGGTTAGCATTTTTAGGCACAAAGTATTTTTTTTTAATTAAGGTATATACATTGTTTTTTAGACATAATACTATTGCACATTTAATAGACTACAACATAGTATAAACATGAATTTTAATATGCAGTGAGAAACCAGTAAATTTGTGTGATTTGCTTTATTACAGTGGTCTGGAACTGAACCTGCAGTTATCTCCAATCTGTGTCCGTATTTGAGTGGATGAATAGCAACCATTACACTGTATTCTGTTTGTCTTCATTTGCTCTGTAGACTAAAGCTCTGTGAGGTTAAAGAGAGTGTCTCTTTACTGTTACATTCCTATTTCCTAGAATGTAGTGCCTGTGTATTATAAGTGGTCTATAGGTATTTGCTAACAGAATAAAGAAGCAATGTTTTTGTGTAAATGTAGATATTATTACAGTCCTCCCTTTTCTCATCATCTCAGTTCATTTTATATAAAATTAAACATATACATGATACAATCTTTTATGTACCTTCTTTCAACATTGTGAGATTCATCCAGTAGTATGCCCAAACTGGCTTGTACCAGTTCCAGAGGGCTAAATGTTAAAAATTTTAGGAACTTGGCAAACCAATTTTTAAAGCATTGGTAGCTTGAAATTGGTCATAGTGCAAGTATTTACACCACAGAAATAACTAACATTACAAATCAGAGCTGTTTATTTGGAGAGTTTGTTTACCAGCATGTCACTAGATTCATTCACATTGTTGCATGTAGTTGTAAGTTATATATACTCATTGCATATAATTTTTTGCTATGTGAATATATCATAGCAGTCTGTCCATCCTTTTGTACGTTGATGATTGTGTAGTTTCCAGTTTTGACATTACAAATGGTTCTGCCATGAACTCCATGTCTCTTTGTAGACATTTTGCTTGGTCATAGATTATGTCCAGGTTCAATTTCAGTAGATACTTTATAAACTCTCCAAACTGTTTAGACCAATTTACACTCCTACTACCAGTTCATTAATTTCTGTTTGTGTCATTATCACCAACACATGCTACTTTTGTGTCTTTTGAAGTTTAGCCGTTGTTAGTGAACACGATAGTGATTGCATTGTAGTTTTAATTTGCATCTCCCTCATGGTTAATGAAGTTGATCTCATGTGTGTTTATCAGATCTCTTCAAGAAGGGCTTTCTGTAGTCTCTTCAGGATATTTATCTGGTATAAGGACATGAAGGCTCTCTCGTGCTTTTTCTGTAAGCTTTATTGTATTTATTTATTTTGTCACACTTAGTTCACTGACCAGAGATTGAACTCAGGCCCTTGCCAGTGAAAGCCCAAAGCCTTAACCACTGGGATGGTAGGGAATTCCCTGTTTTGTCTTTCATACTTTTATTTTCAAGTCATCCTGAATTACTTTTGAACATGATATGAGGTAGGATCAAGGTACTTGTTTCCCCCATACGGGTTCGTGGTTGGCCCAGCACTATATTTTGAAGACTAGTCTTTGTTCACTGCAATGCAGTGTTGTTGCCTCTGTCAAGTGACTGTATGTGCGAGTCTGTTTCTGGATTTTTCTGAATTTGATCAGTTTATGTGTTCTTGTACTTATAACACATAATCTTAATTAGCATAGCTTTATCATAGATCTTGATATCTGGTGATAGTTCTCCATTGTGGTATTCTTCAACATTGCCGTGGTTTTTCTTGACCGTTTGTGTTCCCACATGAGTATTAGAATAAGCTTTTCAGTTTGGGGAAAAAACTTTCTTTGCTTTTAATTGAGATTGCGTTGAATTTATAGATGTTTATGAAGAATTACCATCTTTGTTTAATCTTTGAATTCATGAACATGGTGTGTTTCTCAATTTACTTAGCTTTCATTTCCCTTAGTAAATTTTGTAGTTTTCAGAATCTTTCTAATTTTTTTTGGTTTTGGGTCTTTGATGATTTTGGATGCTGTAGTAGTATCCTTTTTTATTGTTTTTATTTGTTTGTTTGTTTATTCCTGATTCATAGAGATGTGTGTTTTTTGTTTCTGTGCATTTTTGTATATTGACCTTGTATCAAGTGATCTTGCTGAATTCATCCATTCTAATTGATTAGAATCTTGATCTCTTCATATTTCTCTTGATGTTGAATTCTCTTTTGAATAGCTTCAGGCTGCTTTGGTATTCTGGAAAGAGCTAATGCTGTCAGATAATATATAAAGGTAGTCCATACTAATTTTTCCTTATGTCTTTGTGGGTTGCTCAAAGCCACTAAGAAATAGATATATCTTGCTTTATACTGCACTGCTCAACTTACAACTACCATTGTCTCACATTATAAAAAACCAGCAGAAGTATGTGACTAGCAGAATTATTTTCTTTGTATTTTTGACCATGATTTTTGTACCATTCTTATACTGTTAGCATAAACCTCTTTCCTTGCAAGAAAAAATAAAAAAATCTTAATTATGTAAATGTAACAGTGTTGCTCAGAAATATTTACTGTTTTATCTTTAGGAATCCTTTCAAGTCATCCCAAATATGGTTCCATTCCTAAACTTATATGTAAGTATGAATAATACTAGTTCTCTTAGCTTTTTTGCCTAAATAAAATAAATAGCTTTTACAAATGTTCTATCTTACTAATAACAGTTATTTGGTTATTTGTTTTGATAAATCATTGTGTTTAAGTTTTAAATGAACTACTTGGGCATTTTATTGTTAGCATGAAAAACTGTGAGTTAGTTGAAAGAGGCATTTTTCCCTGTTTTTATAATGTCTAAAACCATTAGTTTTAAATTATTTTGTAAAAATATAATATTTGAAAACAAGTTATCTTGGTCTATGAGGAAAGAAAGTTCAGCTATTCCGACTAATCAAAAAATATTTAAAATTAAGTGTAATTTTTAAAACACCCTAATTTGCAATTAGTAAATAAACATAACAGCATTTATAAGTATAGTTTCTTTACATTTTATGATATGGTTAATAAAAAAATAATAAATTGCCCTAAAAGAGAGTGTTTGAAGCTTTTTATGAATCTTTCCAGGGTATTCTGTCTTCTGTATTGGAAAGATACAACAGTAGCCATGCTTAGGTAGCACTTCATAATTTATCATTTTAAGGGATTTGTTTCACATAATTTTTAACTTGATTTTGTGAAAGTGAATTATATCCACTGAATCTTTCTGTGAACTCTGAATGCAACTCAATGTCATACTTTTATCAGTATTTCAGGAAATCTGTTTTTCCACACCAGAAACATTAGAACTACATTTTTTTTGAAGTGTTCTTTTAGAAAAGATTTTTGTTTAAAGAGGCACATTGAGTTACACTTTTTGTTTATTTTTACAAATAAGTTGCTTGCATCATGGGATACTTTGCTGGAAAGCTTTCCTATGTGAAAACTTGCCAGGAGAAGTTCAAGAATCTTGAGAATTCCCCTCTCGGAGAAGCTTTACGATCAGGACAGGCACGACGATCTTCACCAACTGGGTAGGCCGTTCAGATCTTTATAAAGGCTTTCATTTTAGCTAAAAAAACCCTGTAACTAGATACTTATGTAGTTGAGTGCATGAAACATTGCCTTACTGAAGGACCACTGGAAACTTGGCATTTTGTGGCAAGCTAAAGCTAGTTTTATTTTAAAAAGTAAAAACAAGATTTGTTTAGTTTAAAATAAAGAGTTGCATCCTATTGGGAGTTCATGTCCAAGAATGAGAGATTTTAATTTGGCAAACTCGTTTGCTTACTGTACTCTTATTTTTTTTAATTGCCAGATATTATCAGTCTCATCTCTTGACAGATTTCAACTTTTTAATCCTGTTGTTCAAAATTGTATAAGTATAGACAAGTGAATCTGTCTTGAGAGGTAGATAAATAATAAGGTAATTGAGTAGATTCGGTAGATAAATTGTCCTGTCACAAATGGCAAGCAACAGAAACCCCATGAGAACTACTGTCATTTATATTTGCTTCAGCAAAATCATGTTGATATGGACTACTCCCTGTGGAAGTAACTTCCCAGTTAATGTGAGAAATGGACACATTTTCTCATCTGAGGTACTTTTTCTTTCCAAGAACTTTAAACACATTAAAAGGATCTCTGAAGCCTAATAAGAGAAAATTGGGTATATATTTTCTCTTCTCTATGTTAAGAGTGACAATTTTTTAGTTGTATAAGTGGATTAGATCATAATTTTGTTTTTGTGGCAGAAACAGACTTTATTTTACTGTTTTAAGTAACTATACTAACATTATATTATTCCTTTAGAAAATGACTTAAGTTTTTGTATCTTAACACACTTGTTTAAATAAGGCATAGACAGTAATCCTGTTTCTTTATACAATATGATTTTATTTTATAGGCACTATTCTCAGAGGTCAAAATATGATTCAAATGTGAGTGGTCATTCATCTTTTGCAACATCCCCAGCAGCAGACAACTTAGAAAAAGAGATGCTTCCTCCTTATGAGCCAATTCCATTCAGTGCTTCTTTGAATGAATCTACTCCAACTGGTATTACTGATCATATTGCCCAAGGTAGAAACTTCTCTTGAAATGAATTTCAGCTTTTATGGTCCAACGTATGTATAAACTTTATTTGATGACCTTTTTTGCTGGATATCACTTCTATATTCCACCATCAGCCTAAACTTAGCATGTTTGTTTGCTCATCTGTTCATTTGAATTCATTCTTCATTCAACACTTTTTGAGGTCCAGTAGGTATCAGGTACTCTGCTAGGTATGGAAGTAAAGATGAATAAGAGCTGGCTGTTTGCCCTGAAAAACTCTCTGAGTCTGCTGGAAGATATAGAAAAATAAGAATAAATTATTAATATGCTCCATTAATTGAAAATGCTAACATGTTTAGTGAAATAGCAAAGATGAAATGATAAATGGTCCTTGAAAGAGTCTTAGATATCATTTATTACTGTGGTCTTAAAGGCTCTCTTAGCTTCTTTGTAATGTGAGAAAAATTACCTGCTTTACAGAACTGTTGTCAAGTGAGAAAACCCATGTGAAAGTGCTTTGTGAAGTTTGTGTGAATATTAGCTTTGAAGATCACGTGATGTGAGTGAAACATCAACTTTGGATTAAGGCCTGCATATGAATCATGATTGACATTTGCTAGCTATATGTCTTTAGACAAGTAATTTGTGGTGCCTTCAGTCTCTTGATCTCTTGAATTGAGATGATAATACCTCTCTTAAAGAACTTTGGGGATGAAACGAACTAATGAGAGGTAATGCCTGAAAAGTATTAATAATAGACTGTCAGCAAATGTTAGCTAGCTTGCTTCCTTGCTTCCTTGCTTCCTTTCTTCAGTCTAATTTGCCATGAAAGATGAATTGGAAACAGTGTAAGTTTGTAATTCCTCACCTAAAATCCAAAACTTTTAAAAAGAGAACAGATTTTTAAATAATTAGTGATAAAATTCTGACCTGAACTCAAACTGATTTCAGCTGGATAGAACTATATTGATAATCTTTATTTATCTTAATATTTTTTCTAGATTTTGTTTTAGGAATGTTGTGTTTGCTTATTCATCACTACTTCAATGGACATTAAGTAATAAGGGATATATACGGTAATGTTTTTTCTAAAATCTAAAACTCTGACTTTTGAAGCATTTCTGACTCCCAAGGGTTTGGAGAAGGGATTGTGGACCTCATAGAGTATTTGAAAACATGTGCTTTGAAATAAATACAATAAGCCAGTACCTGTGGGGAGCAAACAAGGTTAAAGGGACAGTTGGGCCTTCATTTCTTTTCAGACAGAACAGATTTTATTCTCTATGTATGAATATGTTAAAAGAACAGAAGGTATAGAGTGGCAAGAGAGGTGTTGATTGTAGATTAAGTAAGGTTCCAGATGGTGCAGAAAGGGTTCTAGGTTGGTCAGGATATAAAATAGCCATTTGCTATATGTGGCTGTTTAAATTCATTAAAATTAAGACAAATTGAAAATTCAGTTCCTCAGTTGCTTTGGTAGCATTTCAGTTGCTCAGTGGCCATATGTGCTACTGGCTACTGTGTTGGACTGTATGGAGAACATTCTCATCATTATAGAAAATTGTATTGGACAGCACTGTCTCAGGGCAAGAGTCAGTGGTGGGGGTGGAGGGGTGAGTATTTAACTTTGCAAAAGAGACAGGAGAAAGTGAAGTTAAAGGGTTGAGATAAGAGATTCTTAAGTCTTACTTTTTGACTGTAGTGTACAACGTGTGGAATTTTAGTTCTCTGACCAGGGATCAAACCCATGTGCTGTATTGGATTATCAGGAAAGATTGAAAGTCTTTTAATTCTCACCTGTTTTCCCCCCTTAGTGGCTGGACATGAGACACCTGATTAGTGAGAAAGGAAAAGAGGTCAGCAGCATAGGAGAGAATGGTTAAAGTCGTTTTATCTCCAAAGTCAGCTGTCTCACAGTATCTCCCGTTTCTCCAGTCTCCCAAATTCAGATCTATTCTACTTCTGTTCTAGCCATATACCAAGTCTTCCCTTGCTATGTCTTGCATCTGTCCTTGCATTTGCATTAGAAAATTTCAATCCATGTTACATAATTTCTTTGCCAGTAAAAACAGACAAAACGCCCTTTGGTATCTGCCCACAGACTACAGCAAGGACCAAACTTTCACTATTTTTGCCCACAGACTACAGCAAGGACCAAACTTTCATGTATTTTAAGTCCTCCACTGTAGCCATCCATCCATCCATGTTCTGCTGTCTTACCCCCTGCCCCCAAGTCAAGATTGCCGCTTTAGTTCCCCATGTGAGCCCACAGTGGCCTCCTTTGCTTTCCTGGAGTCCTCCCTTATCAGGACATCCTCCCCTTTTGTTTAAGTCCTATGTTTCCTCTGCTGTCTCTTACCAGGAATTGAAAGTTACTAATCTCTCAGAGTAGAAAGCATTCTTTCATAGTTGTTATGAGACTTATTGTAGTTTATTACAGTTAGATTTAAATCAGTGCTTTTTTACATTTTCCTGTTCCTTCCAGCTCTTTACTGTAAGTCTTGCTCCCTACACAGTACAAGATATTTTCATTTGGCCTTTACAAGTGAAAGAAATTATCCCTAATTTTCTGCCTGATTCGTGTTTTCATTATTCATTGCAGAATTTCAGAACAATGAAATGTCTTTCTTTTTGATAAGAAAATGTATTAGACCTGGAAGGAACTTTAGTGAAGGTCATCTAGTTCAAACTTCCATATTTCACAGTTGAGAAAACCAAGACTCAAAGAAGCTTAGTGATTTGCCCAAGGACATTCATTAAATGTTGTCAGAGTGAGAATGAGAATCTAGGGTTCCTAACTACTCATCTAGTATAAGCTGTCTCCTTCAGAATTTAAAAAATATCATTTATGCTGAAAGGAAATGAATTCAGTAACATTACTAATGAAATGCAAGGTGCTTTTAAATGCAGTATACAGTTTTAATATTTTTCTTTAAGCAAGAAAAGTTTGGTTTTTAATCATGGTACATAATATTAGAACTAATTAGAAATTTAAATCCTCTACTTTGTATCAGTGCAAATATAGTTTATTGTAAAAGATTGTAGTTGAATATATTCAATGAATAGTTACGTTGCTTTGAAAAATGTGAGTATTTGCTGGGACCTTACTATTGACTTTCAAAGTAGTACCATTTATAAAAACTGTTTTAAAATGATTATTTTAATTCATATGGTTATAAAAATGATATACCTGATTTCTATGTCTCATTAAAAACCTCTGAAAAATATTATTTTGGGAGTGGTTTGTTAGATTTTGTAAGTTAAATAGTTCACTGAATGTTATGTTAGCATTAATTAACTTTTAAAAAATGTTATCTGGCTGCTTGCTATCTATATATTTTATAAACTATATTCAATATTTAGTCCTGTCACCTAACCATTTCCTTATTTTTATATCAGTATTTGACTCTTTGATAAAATGTTTTCATACTTTGACTTTCTTTGGGAGAGAGAGAGAATAAATGCTGGCTCCCCAGGTAAAAGTCGCTACTTTTTTCTGCCTCAGTATTGCATCCATTAGACCTAAATCAAAATGATGCTTCCTGTGGTTAAAGACTATATTTTATACCTTTCAATAGCTATTTTCAAGTATTATTGAAATATAAGAAAACATAAATGTGTTTTTAATTGCTGGAGTTGTTTGTATGTATATATAGGCTGGATACAGTAACATTTAACTATGGAACTATTACTAAATCTACACCATGTCTAGTTTTGTTCAGTTGTCGCTAGTGGAATATACTTCTCTTTAATTATATAAACTGTATGAATAACCTCCTAGTTTATAGCAGCGCTAGCATTTTAATGAGTGAATTGTGGTGGTATATATTATATCCATTCTTCTTCTGGCCATGGGTAGTTTAAAAAATATATATTTTTAACTTTAGAAATAAAAGCTTGAAAGTGTAAGAGGAAGTAGATTTTGGTTTTATAATTACCTTGGGGAAAATACAGAACGTTTGGAATACTGATAATAATCTGGTCCTTCACTTTAATCTTTTAGTAGGTAAGAAGCATTTGTAAACTTTAGTTGCTTTGGATTTATTCAAATCCTTTTATCACCATTTATTAACTGTTTGTTGTTTTAGGACCTGATCCCAACATTGAAGAAAGTCCTAAAAGAAAAAATATTACATATGAGGAATTAAGGAATAAGAACAGAGAGTCATATGAAGTTACTTTAACACATAAGACTGACCCCTCAGTCAGGCCTATGCAGGAAAGAATGCCAAAAAAAGAAGGTATGATAGTCTAGTCTGAATCACTGTACTCTTTAGGATTGAAAACTGCAGCACTAGTTTAATTATACTAATGTGTGATTTAATGCCTCAAGCAATTAACCAAAATAACATTTTTTTAGACGGTAACTATTAATAGTTATCAGTTCTTCCTTTTTTAAAGTGTTCCAAAAGCCATTTTATGTTAGAAAATAATGAAGTCCAAATAGTATAGCTTAAAACAGTAAGACTAAATATTTAATGTAGAAATTATACAAACATTTGATTGTATGAGAAGCCACCTTGGGAATTGATAACATTTTTTAAAATGATGTATCTACTGCATAAAACCAGATTGGATTGATAATGCCACTTTTGGCAGAATCACAGAATCCTGATTGAGTAATAAAATGTATGTCTATGAAATTGAAAGTTACATGCTTATGAACTAGCTTTTGGGGCATTTCCAAATAGGGAGTTTGACTTTTAACAGTACTTGGTGCATAGTTGCTCAGTTGCGACCCCATGTGTAGCCCACCAGGCTCCCAGGAAGAATACTGGAGTGGGTTGTCATTTCCTCCTCCAGTGGATCTTCCTGACCCAGGGAGTGAACCCATATCTCTTACATTAGCAGGTGAATTCTTTACCACTGAGCTGCCAGGGAAGCCCCTTAACAGTACTTCACTCTATAATTAATTAATACATAGAGATTTTTAATATCATGATTTAAGACTTTTTGGAGCGGTTGCACATAACCCAGAGTAAATTTTCTGACACCAAAGATTTGTCAGTAACAAGAGGGCATTTTGAATAGGGCTTTGTAGCTGTTTCAGTATGAAATTTTGTAATATCTTTCTTGAGGAATTTTAGAGGATATATCATGTTTCAAGGTTTTCTATTTACTGCTTTAAAAACTGAAGGAACAAAAAGATCCTTTGTACCTTCTTGAGAGTATACCACAGAGAATGCAAAAATACATAAAAAAAATCCTTAGTATTTTTTATTATGATCATTCTTTTAGAGCTAGTTTTATTTCTAATCGGCAATTGTTTCATTTAATCCTATTTTACAACAAGGATCCACCTCTGTCATATTATTAATGTTCTTTACAGCTTTAAAATAGATTTGTAATCAGCAATACTTGTTAATGTTTGTTGTAAAACATAAGCCTTATGTATTTAGTAGTTATTACTCTGTAATATGTGAAGATTCACTGGTACTCTGATCTTCTAATTAATTTGAGAATTTAGACTGTAAGCTCCATGAGGGCAGGCGGTAATATTCTTCTCATTTTTGTAATCTGCTCTACTGTATGTCTGCATAGCATAGTGCCATTGTTTGATATGTCAAGAATGTTGTGTTTTGGTTGGGCCTTCTAGTGCTAAAACCCAAGAAAAGATAACACGGTAGATGAGGGATATTTGCTGGATTTGGACATTGGTGCTTTTGGCTGTGAACAGTTTTGAAGTTGTGTTTCGTGATACAGTGATGTGAACTGTTTTTCTTTGTAAAAAGAAAGCTCTTTTTGTGTGTGTTTTATATGATTTAAAGAAAAAAGTTATGAAGAGTTTGTGATTTCTGTTCTAGAACCTAGACAGAAATTTAACAGTACAATGTATATTCACTAAGTCAGAAAGTGTCATTTAAAAATCCTTAGCTTTTGTTTATGTGGATTATATTCATTGTTACTTTAGCTACTTAGAAATTATGCTAGAAATTTTAAACATCTAAGCATGTTTTCAGTTAGCTGTCAGCAGTGATGTCCCCACACATGTAGCTCCGTGAAAACTGCCTTCTACACACAAGGGAAGAAGAGCAAGGGGGAAAAGCAGAACATTGTCTTAGTATAATAATGAAATAATTTTGACTTTAAAGACTTCACTGAAAAAGTCTTGAGGAAGGGAATCCCCTTATACTTTGATAACTGCTTCTTTACATTGTTATGAATACTTGGGTCTTCTGAAGAGCTATAATTCACAGATGATGGCTGTGTAGAAGAGAGGCTAAAAAGTAAGAGTAGAGAAGATAGAAGAAAATGTTTCAAAATATCACACAAAATACAAAAATACTGGAAAGCATTTTCTCCTTGTACTGGTATTACTCTCCTAAGAGAGATTAAATTAATCTAATCGGAGATTTCTGTGAAAAATGGTATTCAAATGTTCATTATTGTTTTATTTTTCATTTACTGGTAACTATTGTACATCCTGTAATGTATACCATGCTTACTTTAGATGGTAAAGTTGTAAAGGTACCCAGGCTTTGGACCTAAATAGACCTGTGTTCACGTTTCAGTTCTACCTATTTTATTAGGCTTGTACCTTGGGCAAGTTACTAATCTGTTTTCCTTAGAATGAGGATTATATTTACTTTATCAGGTTGTTTTAGAGATCAAATACATATGTAAAGGTCTTGATACCGTATTTATGTCGAACCTCCAGTTCACAAAAGTCTAGCCAGCCCCTTTTTATAATTATAATTTGACTCATGTACATTTATTCAAATGAGGAACATAATTTAAGTCATAATAGCAAACATAAAACAGTTCCTTTCACTTATTACTATTTGGAATCATCAATTATTTGTGCTTTTTTCCTAGTCAAAGTAAACAAATATGGAGATACTTGGGATGAGTGAAAAATTGCATCATTGGACCTACTGAAGGAATTTCAGTATCCAGCTTCATCTAGGTGGTCATGAACATCTGCATGCTTTGAGCTCAGCAGCAGTCTTCATAAACACATTTAAAACTAGAACCTGGGTTTTTGTGGTTCGGCTTATTGAGATGATGTTTTAAAAACTCAAGACTTTAATATTGTGTGAATGTAGTCATTTGGGGAACTCTTTGAATGATGTTATTATACCATGATTATACATAGTTTATGAAATTGTTTTAAGTTACAGGGCAAGGATACTCTGTTATAAAACTTTCAAGAGAATGTAATGCTCTATAATCACTGCATCTGGAAATAAATGATACCTGCATGTTGAATTGGGGTGGGGGGGAGCAAGCGTAATTTTAAGTGTTAAACTTTACATCAAAATTATTAAAACGGCTTTCTCCAGTGTTTGCTGTATTCTCTTAGTGTTTATGGTAAATAAAATATAAAGGAACATGTATCTCCATTGATTTTATGGTCTTATTGTTTCTAGTCTGCCTGTGTGCTAAATTGCTTCAATCGTGTCTGACTCTGCAATCCTGTGGCCTGTAGCCTGCCAGGCACCTGTCCATGGGATTCTCCAGGCAAGAATACTGGAGTGGGTTGCACTCTTCTCAAGTACAATCATAAGAAAGAGTTTTGTAGGGATAGGAAATAGAGTCATCTATCTGAATATTTAATTATGATACAAAGAATGTGACTCAAATAAAGCAACATACAGTGAATAGCCCAATGCCCTGAAAAAGTGGTGTTTGAAAAATTTGAAAATTCCAGGGGAATAAAAATTTGGTATACTGTATATTCTTCATTATTGACGTAATGTTTGTTTCTGGTTCAGGTGAATGGAAAGTGAAATTGTGGTCTCATCTAAATTATATTTAATTGTACTACATTTCCACCAGAAACAGTATTTCAGTTAGTTACTGCCGCAAATCATCTTTGTGGCCTGAAACAGCAACAATTCATTGTCTCAGTTTTTCTGTGTCAGAATTTAAGGAAGGATTCAGCTGAGTGAGTGGCTCTGGGTCTCCGAGGTTTGCAGTCAGGTGCCGGATGAAATGGAAACAGCAGGCAGCTGGGCTGAGGCCTAGCCAGGCTTCTCTTGGCTTCAGGACCTTGCTGTGTGTCTGTGTAGTGTGGGCTCCCCACAGCATGTTGTGCTCAAGGCCATTAGACTGTTCACTTGATCGTTGTAGTGTGAGTGCAGCAAGCATTTCAGAAACTTGCCTTTTTTTCTGACCTTGCCTCAGAAGTCCCGAAGCATTTTTTGTAAACCTGCCTCAAGGCAGGAGCATAAACTCCACACCTCGTCATGTTTTTTAAAAAAAGAGACATGGGATGGAAGATGTTGAGCTCTCTTCAGCCCCCATTTGAACACAATAATTCACACCATTCTCACATGCAAAATAAACTCATACTTTTTCCAAAACTCCGTTGTGACAGCTCAGGGTCTAGAACCCCGTCGTCTAATCAGGTCCAGGTGTGGATGAGGTAAAGGTCCTTAAGTATCGTTCCTCTCAGTCTGAATACCTGTTTGTCCCAAATTCTTGCCGCTTTAGAGGAAATGAGAATGAGAGACATACAGCAGTCACTTATTTTTGGCACTTAAACCCAGCCAGTCTTGTGTTGCTTTGACTAGGATTTAGGCATAACCCCTGGGGCTCTTGGTCCTGCCCTCTGAGTCATCCTTTCCCACAAAGGTAGCACATGATTGCCATTGAGTAGTGCTCTCAAGCTGCCTCTAGGAATTAGGGATTCCAGGGTCTCTATATTATTCCAATCCAAGCTGATAGGATTTTTTAAACCTGTGGAGCTCTTAGGTCCACTGGATTACACAAAAGCCCCTGTAAATCGATTAGAAATAGTCTCTTCTATGTTGGCCTCCCTGTGAGGCTGATGAACGACCTCCCAAAAATTCTTGGAAGCCTTGGACAGGGTCTTCAAAGTTGTACCTTTAAGACTTGTAGAAGGCCATTTGTGTCTGAAATGTTCTGAGGCACTGTCATCTTTCTCAGATCTGAAATGAAATCTTAGTGCCCTTCTCTGAATTTGACCTTTGCCTGGAAGCTATTTCTGTATATGAGAACACTTTACTGGCTTAAAAGACTCTTCTGAGCCTTTATGTTTTTTCCAAACCACATTTGTTTCTTATGTAAGGTTTCGCCTCTCATTTTACTTACACAGCTAGAAAAATCCAGGTGACATCCTCAGCACTGACTTGAAATAACTAGATCAAATTTATTGGGTATATGTATTTTTATTTTCCATTTTACCACAGGTAGCAGTTTTGGTAAACTCTACTACACAATCTTCCCTTGTGGCTCAGCTGGTAAAGAATCTGCAATACAGGAGATCCCTGGGTTGGGAAGATCCCCTGGAGAAGGGAAAGGCTACCCACTCCAGTATTCTGGCCTGGAGAATTCCATGGACTGTATATAGTCCATGGGGATCACAAAGAGTCAAACACGACTGAGCAGCTTTCACTACACAGTTAGGGTCTCTTCCAGCTTCCAATAACATTTCCCTTTATTCCCTATAATTCCTCCTTTTCGCCCTCATCCAGGCCCTTTAGGTTTTCATGAAAACCTCCTCAAGGTCCTGCTGGTATCCATCTGCCATTTGTTTCCCAAACCAGTGACACGTGTGTTAGGTTTTTGTGGCAGCTCCTTGCTTCCAGCTATCCAGTTTCCGTATTAGAGTTTGATAAGAAAGAATTGTTCTGAATGATAGAGATTTATTATAGGAATTAGATCTTAGGAAATTGTGGAACTGATAAATCAGTCTATTTATTGTGTCTGCAACTAGTATTAGGCATGTTCTTAAGGTCACGATAGAGACCTAAGTAGAAACAAGTCACTCTAGGCCTAAATTTGGAATTGTCATACCTTCATTTCTGCCTCATATTTTTCCTAAAGCAAGTCATATGGACAAGGCCAAGGTCAAGAGATAGGTAAGTGCATCCCACTAACAATGGGAGAGAAATACAAAATTAGATGGCAAAAGCTTGCA
Organism: Oreotragus oreotragus; assembly: GCA_006410675.1. Classification (NCBI taxonomy): domain Eukaryota; kingdom Metazoa; phylum Chordata; class Mammalia; order Artiodactyla; family Bovidae; genus Oreotragus; species Oreotragus oreotragus. The sequence continues at coordinate 26,990 of SJYX01000881.1, forward strand.
TGTAAAGAGAGGGAAGGAATTGGCTTACTCAAGGGTCTTCCCTGGTACTCCCAATGCAGGAGAGTCAATCCCTGGTCAGGGAACCAGATCTCACACACTGCAACTAAGAGTTTGCTTGCCTCAACTAAAAGACTCCGTGTGCCACAAGTAAGACCCAGTGTACCCAAATAAATGAATCGTTAAAAGAACTGGGCCAGCAGTACAATCACAAGGGGAGCAGAAGTGACCAGTCCTGCCCCTGGCATTCTAAAGGCATTTTGCTTGTATCTATCTCACACAGACACTACATCACATTGTATTATAGCTATGTATTTAAATATCTTACCTCCTGCACTAATCTCTTTGAAAGCAGGGATTATTTTATATATGTATGTATCCCTATTTCTTCAAACACATTGCCTTGTGTATTGACGGTCCTGAAAAGTATTTGTGGAGTTAATGGATGAAGCCATTTCTGGGCTTCCAAATCATAAGCTCTGGTTTTCAAAACATTGTTAGGAAGCTTCCTTTCCCCTCCCCCCCTCTATTTTTTGGCCATGTTGTGTGACATAGAATCTTAGCTCCCCAAGCAGGGATCGAACCCATGCCCCCTGCAGTGGAAACGTGACATCTTAACCAGTGGACCTCCAGGGAAGCCCCAGGGAGCTTCCTTTTTGATATTTCTTTCCTCACCATCATTAATTTTTACTTCCCGGTTTCCTTCTGTTGTCACTTCCCCATTTCCATCCTTATTCTTGCCCCAGCCACTTCTAAAATGAGAGACTCTAATAAAGTATTTTATAATATAAGTTCTTCAAGACAGTCCTTCAGTCAAAAGATTTTTTAGACAACATGAATATCACACATTAATAAAGCAAAAGGTCAAACTAGTTTTCATTACGGGTGACACAAAACTTTAATCACAAATTTTGGACTGAAAAGGACAGATAGTTGAGTCTGAAAATAGTTCCNGAAGGGAAAGGCTACCCACTCCAGTATTCTGGCCTGGAGAATTCCATGGACTGTATATAGTCCATGGGGATCACAAAGAGTCAAACACGACTGAGCAGCTTTCACTACACAGTTAGGGTCTCTTCCAGCTTCCAATAACATTTCCCTTTATTCCCTATAATTCCTCCTTTTCGCCCTCATCCAGGCCCTTTAGGTTTTCATGAAAACCTCCTCAAGGTCCTGCTGGTATCCATCTGCCATTTGTTTCCCAAACCAGTGACACGTGTGTTAGGTTTTTGTGGCAGCTCCTTGCTTCCAGCTATCCAGTTTCCGTATTAGAGTTTGATAAGAAAGAATTGTTCTGAATGATAGAGATTTATTATAGGAATTAGATCTTAGGAAATTGTGGAACTGATAAATCAGTCTATTTATTGTGTCTGCAACTAGTATTAGGCATGTTCTTAAGGTCACGATAGAGACCTAAGTAGAAACAAGTCACTCTAGGCCTAAATTTGGAATTGTCATACCTTCATTTCTGCCTCATATTTTTCCTAAAGCAAGTCATATGGACAAGGCCAAGGTCAAGAGATAGGTAAGTGCATCCCACTAACAATGGGAGAGAAATACAAAATTAGATGGCAAAAGCTTGCATGTAAAGAGAGGGAAGGAATTGGCTTACTCAAGGGTCTTCCCTGGTACTCCCAATGCAGGAGAGTCAATCCCTGGTCAGGGAACCAGATCTCACACACTGCAACTAAGAGTTTGCTTGCCTCAACTAAAAGACTCCGTGTGCCACAAGTAAGACCCAGTGTACCCAAATAAATGAATCGTTAAAAGAACTGGGCCAGCAGTACAATCACAAGGGGAGCAGAAGTGACCAGTCCTGCCCCTGGCATTCTAAAGGCATTTTGCTTGTATCTATCTCACACAGACACTACATCACATTGTATTATAGCTATGTATTTAAATATCTTACCTCCTGCACTAATCTCTTTGAAAGCAGGGATTATTTTATATATGTATGTATCCCTATTTCTTCAAACACATTGCCTTGTGTATTGACGGTCCTGAAAAGTATTTGTGGAGTTAATGGATGAAGCCATTTCTGGGCTTCCAAATCATAAGCTCTGGTTTTCAAAACATTGTTAGGAAGCTTCCTTTCCCCTCCCCCCCTCTATTTTTTGGCCATGTTGTGTGACATAGAATCTTAGCTCCCCAAGCAGGGATCGAACCCATGCCCCCTGCAGTGGAAACGTGACATCTTAACCAGTGGACCTCCAGGGAAGCCCCAGGGAGCTTCCTTTTTGATATTTCTTTCCTCACCATCATTAATTTTTACTTCCCGGTTTCCTTCTGTTGTCACTTCCCCATTTCCATCCTTATTCTTGCCCCAGCCACTTCTAAAATGAGAGACTCTAATAAAGTATTTTATAATATAAGTTCTTCAAGACAGTCCTTCAGTCAAAAGATTTTTTAGACAACATGAATATCACACATTAATAAAGCAAAAGGTCAAACTAGTTTTCATTACGGGTGACACAAAACTTTAATCACAAATTTTGGACTGAAAAGGATAGTTGAGTCTGAAAATAGTTCCATGAAATTGAAAAGAGATAAGTGTATAACGAGTTATACTGAAGTTCAGAATGACCAGCTGCATAAGCATAAAATAGGCAGATGAAACTTGAAGGCAGATATGTGAAAAAGCCTAGCATGGGCCAAAGGCATGACACAATCACACAGGTTTGGACTACAGCAGTAGTTGTTGTCCTCATAGCTAACATCCATTTGTTAGCGAATTAGGTCATAAGGATCCCATTTGGGCTCTAGCCCAGGCTCTGCCTCTTTTTCCATTGGGGTTCATGCAGTCAAAAATGAGTTCAAAGCTGAAATTGAAGCCTTATTCAATGGCCAGAGAATGGAGACATGGGAACTTAGTTCATAAATCAACTTCTTACCTAGATGACTGAGGCAAGATTTTAGGGAAAGTTTAATGAGCGGGAGGCATATGCATTGCTTTTCTGAAAAGAGGGAGGGTTCTTCCTGGTGCCACCTCCTTTCTCCCCTGTGTGGTCTTCTGGCATCTGGGCCAGAAGCAGGTCAGATCACAATGGTGCAGACAGCCGGTGATCTTAGCCTGATTGGCTGGTGGTGAGGTAATCGGGAGTTGATATCATCAACCTTCTGGTTCCAACAGTTTGAGGTCTATGTTTTGTGGGCAGCATACAGTTAACTTCTCCCACTTGGTAGGAGTTTTTGTATCTTCGAAACATCCCAAAGGACATACTCAGAGTATTAGCTACAGACTGAGGAGGACCTAGAAGTCCTTGACTTGAATGGTGCAACTATCATTGCATGTGTGCGGAAGTGAAGAATATGCTCTGGTCCAGCGTCACACAACTACATGGTCCCAGACTTTGAAGCCTCTGGGTTAATCACTGAAATCTCTACAACTCTACAAATGTCTATGAAATCAGATTTCATAGTTCAGATTTGGATGTAGAGTTTCAAAGTGACAATGTTTTCTGTTGATTAGCAAATTCCATTGTTGAATAGTAAGAAAATTACCTACATGACATTTTCATTAAGTCATTCAAGATAAGTATTACTATCACAATGTTAACAGAAACTAGGAAAATCATTCTGACAGCATAGGAGGAGAAAATCTTTGCTTAAATGAGGATTTAGAAAATACATTAGCATTGTATACAGTATATTATTTATAATTATAGATAGATAACATACAATATATATTGAAAAATCTGGAAATTGTGATCTACTTTGGTAAATGAATCAGACATAAGAGGATTTTGCTACTATTTTTTAAATTGTGAGATGTTTATTTCATGCAGAATATAGTTAAACTCCAGCAATAACTTTTGAACTTCAGGATCACACCAAAGCAAAATTTAGAAACAAATGGTCACCGTAGCCAATACTGGGTGGATCGTTTGAGCAATGTCTCAGAATTTAAAATATCTTTTATAGAGTCCTTTGTAGTCACCCATACATACGTTACCTAGACAGAAACACACTTCTGGCATCACTGGAGTGTCAGGTCAGTTCAGTTCATCACTCAGTCGTGTCTAACTCTTTGCGACCCCATGGACTGTAGCATGCCTGGCTTCCCTGTCCATCACCAACCCTCCTGGAGCTTGCTCAAACTCACGTCCATCAAGTCGGTGATGCCATCCAATAATCTCATCCTCTGTCGTCCCTTTCTCCTCCTGCCCTCAATCTTTGCCAGGATTAGGGCCTTTTCCAGTGAGTCAGTTCTTCATATCAGGTGACCAAAGTATAGGAAGCTTCCTTTTTTTTTTTTTTTTCAGCTTCAGCATCAGTCCTTCTAATATATATTTAGGAAGTATCACATGGGAGTAAAATAAATCACTTCAGTGATGTTTTCTGATTGGATGAGGATCATCCTTATTCTCATTACTGCCCTTCTCCACTATTAATGAGCTTCCCACATGGTGCTAGGGGTAAAGAGTCTGCTTGCCAATGCAGGACACATAAGAGATATGGCTTTGATCTCTGGATTGGGAAGATCCCCTGGAGGAGATAATGGCAACACACTCCAGTATTCTTGCCTGGGAAATCCCATGGACAGAGGAGCCTGGCAGGCTACAGCCATGGGGTTGCAAAGAGTCAGACACAAGTGAAGCAACCTAGCATGTACGCATGCCACTGTGAAGAACATTTTACCATGTTATCTAAATAAAATACACATGCAGGACAACACTTGTGATTTCAGATATCGTTTGTCTCTTCTTATAGGTACGTCCACAAATAAAGTATCTCAGTCAGTTCGGTCGCTCAGTCATATCTGACTCTTTGTGACCTCATGGACTGCAGCATGCCGGGCCTCCCTGTCCATCACCAACTCCTGGAGTTTACTCAAACTCATGTCCATTGAGTCAGTGATGCCATCCAACCATCTCATCCTCAATCGTCCCCTTCTCCTCCTGCCTTCAATCTTTGCCAGCTTCAGGGTCTTTTAAAATGAGTCAGTTTTTAGCATCAGGTGGCCAAAGTATTGGAGTTTCAGCTTCAGCATCAGGCCTTCCAATGAACATTCAGGACTGATTTTCTTTAGGATGGACTGGTTAGATCTCCTTGCAGTCCAAGGGACTCTCAAGAGTCTTCTCCAACACTACAGTTCAAAAGCATCAGTTCTTTGGGCTCAGTTTTCTTTATACTCCAACTTTCACATCCAAACATGACTACTGGAAAAGCCATAGCTTTGACCTGATGGACATTTGTTGGCAAAGTAATGTCTCTTTTGAATATGCTGTCTAGGTTGGTCATAGCTTTCCTTCCAAGGAGTAAGTGTCTTTTAATTTCATGGCTGCAATCACCATCTGCAGTGATTTTGGAGCCCCCCAAAATAAAGTCTCTCACTGTTTCCACTGTTTCCGCATCTATTTCACATGAATTGATGGGATCAGATGCTATGATCTTAGTTTTCTGAATGCTGAGTTTTAAGACAACGTTTTCACTCTCCTCTTTCACTTTCATCAAGAGGCTCTTTAGTTCTTCGCTTTCTGCCATAAGGGTAGTGTCATCTGCATTTCTGAGGTTATTGATATTTCTCCCAGCAATCTTGATTCCAGCTTGTGTTTCTTCCAGTCCAGCGTTTCTCATGATGTACTCTGCATATAAGTTAAATAAGCAGGGTGACAATATACAGCCTTGACATACTCTTTCCCGATTTGGAACCAGTCTGTTGTTCCATGTCCAGTTCTAACTGTTGCTTTCTGACCTGCATACAGATTTCTCAGGAGGCAGGTCAGGTGGTCTGGTATTCCCATCTCTTTAAAGATTTTCCACAGTTTGTTGTGATCCACACAGTCAAAGGCTTTGGCATAGTCAATAAAGCAGAAGTAGAACTCTCTTGCTTTTTCAGTGATCCAGCGGATGTTGGCAATTTGATCTCTG
>SJYX01000881.1:35351-46376 GCA_006410675.1 Oreotragus oreotragus
AGTTTGAGCATTCTTTGGCATTGCCTTTCTTTGGGAATGGAATGAAAACTGACATTTTCCAGTCCTGTGGCCACTGCTGAGTTTTCCAAATTTGCTGGAATATTGAGTGCAGCACTTTCATAGCATCATCTTTTAGGATATGAAATAGCTCAACTAGAATTCCATCACCTCCACTAGCTTTGTTCATAGTGATGCTTTCTAAGGCCCACTTGACTTCACATTCCAGGATGTCTGGCTCTAGGTGAGTGATCACACCATTGTGATTATCTGGGTGGTTAACATCTTTTTTGTATAGTTCTGTGTATTCTTGCCACCTCTTCTTAATATCTTCTGCTTCTGTTATGTCCATACCATTTCTATCCTTTATTGTGCCTATCTTTGTGTGAAATATTCCCTTGGTATCTCTAATTTTCTTGAAGAGCTCTCTAGTCTTTCCCATTCTATTGTTTTCCTCTATTTCTTTGCAGTATCTAAACATTACATTTTAAATTCCAAAAACCAAATGTGAAAATTTTCCATTTTCTTCACTCTTGAACATCAGTCCAATAAGGAATAAGGAAAGTTTTGCCAAGGAAGCTGGTTAGATAGCCAATGTTTACCATGTAGTCTCTTCAGTTCTTTCTTTTATGCAATTTTATGTACAATTTCATCTTGTTCTTTGCCGAGGTTTTTTTGTTGTAAATCACGAAAATACTGCTTCAAAAACTTTTGACCACCTTGCTGGTGAGTGTTGATAACTGTTAAATGGTAACAGACAAATGCTGCTCCTTTAACATCTTTCCTGCAAAAACAGAGCCACCCTCAGACACCTGTTTCCTAATAAACACAAGAGATAATGAAGCAAATATTCAAGATTTCTTGGCTGACCTTCGAGGTTTTTTTCCCTGATTGATTTTCTTTCACACTAAGATCACTGTGATAAACTGCTTCAATAAGAAACTTATCCACTTAGGAAAATCAGAGAGCCCAAACCATAAACCCAATTGGAGTCAGAAGGACTATGAAGACGTCAGCAATAAGCATAATGTTCCCTTTCAGCAATAATAGATTCCTCCTTCCCCACTACCCCAAGATGGGTTTTCACATTGACATGCTGTGCTTAACAATGTGAAAATACTCTGATCCCTGGGAATTCATTTTCTGGAACACAGAAAATAAATGTGCCCAATTCTGAATTTCTGCCAATAGCTGAGATAATACAGTCATTAATTGCTAGTTGTCAGAACCAGGAGTTAAACTGCACCCAAGAACCCAGGATATTGGCTCTGCATCCTGATTTATACAAAAAGAATTTTACTGACAGGAAGAAAACCCAGGATATGTAATATAAACGTATGGGTGTTAGTTGCTCAGTTGTATCTGACTCTTCTCAACCCCATGGACTATAGCCCAAGAGTCTCCTCTGCCTATGGGATTCTCCAGGCAAGAAAACAGGAGTGGGTTGCCATTTCCTTTTGCAGGGAATCTTCCCTACCCCAGGATCAAACCCGAGTCTCCTGCATTGCAGGCAGATTCTTTACCACATGAGCCAAAAAGAAGCTCACAATATGAAAAGAGACATGGTCAAAATTACTCCATTTCATATTCTTAATATCATATAAAAATAAAAACTTCTAAATATTTTTGATGTAGAAAATAAAATATATATCAAGCATTAATTTTTTTCTTTGAATTTTTTTAATTTTTAAGCATTAACTTTCAATGAGGTTTTCCTTTTTACCTCCATGATACAGTTTTCAAGATGAGTTAAGTAAAACATAAAGTGTACATACACAAACCTTCATTAAATGAATGGTGACACATATATATAAAGTATTTTCCTGAGAAAGTACAAAGATGCAGAAATTTTCATGTAGGGCTCAGACAACCTAACAAAGACAAAAGATCCCCAGTGGGAGAGTTTGTCTTCATGCAAAAAAAAAACCTGGCGTGAGAATAGGAATGCAACTCTTGAGGTTGGATTGGCTCCCTCTGAGCTCCCTTAAAACCCTGAAGTTTATCAGTCTCTGAATTAATTCTTCCAGTGATTCCTCCCAGAAATATGCAAACTGTTCCAGAGGGACATTTGGAGAAGTTGTGTTTATTCTTTTAAGCCAGCGGCAGCATACAAAAAGCCCAAGTTCTCGAGAACTGACCACGAGCTAAGCAAGTAACTTAAAACAACCAGCTTTCCCAAAACTTCACCATACCAGGCAGACATAAAATCACTAAGGTCACTAAAAGGACAGCCGATTTATATTGTGACACTCTCAAATGAAATATTTTTCATTAAGTTAAAAAAGCCTGCTCCCTACATTTTAGAAACCACTTCCCATAGACATAATCTTTCTTGTATTTTTGTATTTCTACCTCCATACATATTGATTTTCTTTGGGCATGATTTCCCAAGTTTCTCAGCATTCATTCCTGTTCTCTATCAGAGATCTTAAAACCCTGAACAAAAGCAAGAGTGAAATGGGGGTGAATCAGAGAAGACTTCAAACTCTTTCATTTAGCTGTAAGGAAATAAGAGTGCAATGCAATGTTATTTGGTGTATGAATGCTCCCAACATGTTCTTAAACAGCAGAAAACATGGAATGCTCAAAATTGAGAATTAACAGGAAAGCATTTCAATAGAGCAAGAGAATCACAATGTTGCTGTTCCACAATACGTAAGTTATTTTAAAGTACACTTGACATTTGAAAGGTGGACAAATTCAGATGCTCTTAGAGACGTCAGTGCCCACAGACAGAGTTCAGGAAGTTGAAGGCTGTGAACTTCTCTCCTGACTTAATCCATGCTTTGTTTTGCATTCCTCACAGGTAAGCAGGCAGTGCCTAAAACAGAAGCAAAAATGTTGGTTTGTACTTTGACACTGGAAGCTCTAGTCTGAACACAATATTATTTACAGATTAAAAAAAATTAATTGATATATAGCTAGTTAACAATGTGTTAGTTTCTAGTGTACACAAAGTGATTCAGTTATCCATATACATATGTTTATATATATTATTTTCTATTATGGTTTATTACAGGATATTGAATATAGTTCCCTGGGTTATACAGTAAGGCCTTGTTGTTTACCTATGTTATATATAGCAGTTGTGCATCTGTTAATCCCAAACTCCCAATTTATTCTCACCCCTTTTCCCCTTTGGTAACCATAAGTTTATTTTCTATGTTTTTGAGTCTGTTTCTGTTTTGTAAATAAATTCATTTACATCATATTTTAGATTATTTAGAAGTATTTTCTAAGCTAAAGTTTTCAAGCTTGTTTTTTCTCAGGAATAATCGGAGTTGTTTCTTGGTTTCAGACTCCTGAAATTCCATCCACTAGAAGGCCAATAATGATCTTCCTGTCCAGTGTTGTTGTCAGCATGCTGTGCTGCCTTTCAAACAAGTATGGGGTGTTTAGAGTAAGGTGTTCCCAACAGGAGTCCTATAGTACCATGGTAGAAATAGTTATTATTCACTGAGCACTCACTCAGTGTCATAAACAATCATTCCTATTCCTTATAACATCCTATAAAAAAATTCTGATCACCGTTTTATACAGATGAGAAAACTGAAGATTTGAGAGTTTAAGAAACATGTCCAAGGTCACACAACTTGGTAAGTAAACAGAACTGCTTTGTAATGTGGCTAACTCCAGAGTCCCACTGCTTGTATCCCCTCATGAACATCACAACTTATATTAATAGTAAAGACTCTGAGAAGTCTTGCAATTGACAGTCCTGGTTAAATTTGTGTAATCTTGTGACGGTAGAAGCTGTGCTGGCTGATTAAGGCATTCATTAGACACTTGTACAATGTCTTTGAACATAGCAGGTACTTACCAAATGTTTGATGAGCAAACAAAATAGGTAACTCAGTTAAATCATAATTATTAATGAAGTTAAATAGCAACAACTCAAACCTTGAATTTTTTTCAACATATCAATGTTAAAAACTATTTTAATATTACAAATGGTTGAATGACCTTTCATTTACTTTTTAATAGCTACCTTTATTATAACCCCTTCACCAAACTGAGTACAAACCTGTTATGCCCTGGACCGAAACCAGCTCCACGCAGCTGGCCTTCAAAGGAATGGAATTTACTTTGGCATACTCCTATATATGATGCTTTTCCAAGGCCAAATCCTAAGATACCAGCAACTGTAAGAGCAGGTTAGGAAAGATAAACAATTTAAATATTTGGAACCTCCGTTGTCTGCTAGAACTTTCTTTATTAACAGCAATAATTCTTATATCAAAAGTACCTTACTAAATCAATGAACAAAAACTCTGGGAATGAAGCTCTCTATTAAAGAGCAGGATTGGGAACTAGAGACTTTTTGATCTCCTCAGTTTTGAACTGGAGATAGTAGGGCCAGGTTATAGCAAGCCAAGGTGATGCTCTGACATGGGCAGCCAGAGGGCGGCCCAACTGGCAGACCAGTCTGTGAAGTCACCCAGGAAGGGAGAGGTGGGACTTGAATTGTGGCTCTGGGTAGCCTCCAAATCACTAGGTAGGAGACCCCTTAATTCTCTGTATGTATGGAGTATGGGGAGCCACAGTATCTTGCAGACAGGGGAGGGAGGTCATGAAGCAGGACAATGGAAAACATTTCTAACCTGCTATCCCTGCCGGGAATGAGGTTTTGGATGGTACCCCAGAATGCATCTTGTGTGGACATAAAAGGTCTCTGCATAATCAGTGCAAGAAGGTGAAAGCCTAAGTTTATGGTAAATGTGTATTAGAAAATGGGCTTCCCTGGTGGTTCAGGGTAAGAATCTGCCTGCCGGTGTAGGAGACTCAGGTTCAGTCCCTGAGTTATGAAGTGCCTCTGGAGGAGGAAATGACAACCCACTCCAGAATTCTTGCCTGGAGAATCCCACGGACAGAGGAGCCTGGTGGGCTACAGTCCATGGGGTCGCTAAAAAGTCAGACATGACTTAGCAACTAAACAACAACGTTATCAGAAAGCTCTGATTTAAAAAAAACTATTCATTTATCATGTCCCTTATAGAAAATATTTGGGAAAGATTGGCCAAAGTAAAAAATTAAGATCCTTTGTGGAGCTGTTGTTCAGAGGCTATGCTAGCAATGTCCTCTTGTGTCTCCTGCCAGGCCCTCCTAGGCCACGCTTCAGAGAGGACTAAGGTGAAGTCCCTACTGCTCAGCTTTCTGTCAGAAAGTGTCGAATGAACTAAAAAACTGCAATGTGGCAAAAAATGGACACTAGTGTTTCAGAGAGGTTGACCTGGACATTCCTATCTCCAGTTACTACAAACATTTCCTTTTTATAAAGATGAATCTTTGTTTTTTAACTTCTATCACTTACGTGCAACTTTAGGCAATGAACCAAATCTTGGATTTGCTGCTAAATAACCTAGGAAGTAATGTAAAAAGACATTATTATTTCATTTTATAACATTTAAATTCATAAAGGAGAAAGAACAATCCCAAAGAAAGGCAATCCCAAAGAATGCTCAAACTACCATACAATTGCACTCATCTCACACACTAGTGAAGTAACGCTCATTCTCCAAGCCAGGCTTCAGCATTATGTGAACCGTCAGCTTCCTGATGTTCAAGCTGGTTTTAGAAAAGACAGAGGAACCAGACATCCGCTGGATCATGGAAAAAGCAAGAGTTCCAGAAAAACATCTATTTCTGCTTTCTTGACTATGCCAAAGCCTTTGACTGTGTGGATCACAATCAACTGTGGAAAATTCTGAAAGAGATGGGAATACCAGACCACCTGACTTGCCTCTTGAGAAATCTGTATGCAGGCCAGGAAGCAACAGTTAGAACATTTGTTCAGAACAAAATTCTGTACCATACTTATACTAACATCCTTTACAAGGAAAAACTGACACAGGCTAAGGAAACATGCAAAGAAGTTAAATACTATTCATTCACCATTAAATAATATGTATGGCTTAATATTTAAAATAGCTAATGCCCATTTCCCCACTAACATAAAATTAATGAAAGTGTAATTCAATGCATTAATTAATGAAATGAATTCACTTATTCAATAAACATTAATGATTCAACAAACATTTTATCCTCGTTGCTAAAAGTATAAAAAGTTCTTGGTCAGGAGTTTCAACAAAACGAAATAGATCTCTGCTACCATGGGGTTTACCAAGTTACCTTCAGAGGATACTCTAGAAGAGATCCTTGTGACAAAAGACTGCAACAAGACATTTTATTCAATCAGTGAGGACATTAAAACTTGCCTACTTGTGGAATTTCCACTGAATATTTGTTTCTCATTTTTAATACATGGAGATGCTGCAGTGAAATATACCACATGCAAAATACTACAGAAATCTTCACAACCATTTTCTTCTGATGTATCAACAAATATTTTGGATGAGGGAAATGCAAGAGACAAATCTTGTTTAAATAAAAAAGATTTGAATAAATAAGTATATATAATATTTTCCATGATTCTCATGTTAATTTTGCAAACAGGCAGAATTTGGCTGCTAAAAAATTTCCCAATCATTCATTAACTGCTTTATATCAATGTTCACAAGGCCACATAATATATTGGAAGGCAGAAAGTGAGGAGGAGCTAAAAAGCCTCTTGATGAAAGTGAAAGAGGAAAGCGAAAAAGTTGGCTTAAAGCTCAACATTCAGAAAACGAAGATCATGGCATCCGGTCCCATCACTTCATGGGAAATAGATGGGGAAACAGTGGAGACAGNGAGGAGGACCTAAAAAGCCTCTTGATGAAAGTGAAAGAGGAGAGTGAAAAAGTTGGCTTAAAGCTCAACATTCAGAAAACGAAGATCATGGCATCCGGTCCCATCACTTCATGGGAAATAGATGGGGAAACAGTGGAGACAGTGTCAGACTTTATTTTTTGGGGCTCCAAAATCACTGCAGATGGTGACTGCAGCTATGAAATTAAAAGACGCCTACTCCTTGGAAGAAAAGTTATGAGCAGCCTAGATAGCATATTCAAAAGCAGAGACATTACTTTGCTGACTAAGGTCCGTCTAGTCAAGGCAATGGTTTTTCCTGTGGTCATGTATGGAGGTGAGAGTTGGACTGTGAAGAAGGCTGAGCACCGCAGAATTGATGCTTTTGAACTGTGGTGTTGGAGAAGACTCTTGAGAGTCCCTTGGACTGCAAGGAGATCCAACCACTCCATTCTGAAGGAGATCAACCCTGGGATTTCTTTGGGAGGACTGATGCTAAAGCTGAAACTCCAGTACTTTGGCCACCTCATATGAAGAGTTGACTCACTGGAAAAGACTCTGATGCTGGGAGGAATTGGGGGCAGGAGGAGAAGGGGACGACAGAGGATGAGATGGCTGGATGGCATCACGGACTCGATAGACGTGAGTCTGAGTGAACTCCAGGAGTTGGTGATAGACAGGGAGGCCTGGAGTGCTGCGATTCATGGGGTCACAAAGAGTCGGACATGACTGAGCGACTGAACTGAACTGAACTGAAAGAAGTCTTAATTTCATTTGCAAATTTAATTTCCCTTTGCCATGTAACCTAACAGTCATTCCAGGGAAGAGGACATCTATGGGAAAGAAGTATGGGAACATAGACTAAAAACAGTCTAAAGCCTGCATAAATAAATCCTTCACCAAAACAGAAATGCCAAGTGTTGTACTAAAACCTGCCAGGAGAACCACAGAAAACTGGATTCTCTTAAGTTAAAACATTTACTAAATACCAACTCTTACTTACCATGATGGACCAGTCCTTGGGTGACAAGCATGCTTACAAGAGAAAAAGGCAGAGCTGTAAAACAAAAAAGCCCTTAAGTATTGGTATTTTGAAATTTGGCACCTCCCCTAGAAGTCAGGGAGAATTACTCTGTTTTTTTCTTGTTACTGTGGCAGTGAGATCTTAGTCATTTGTTATTTTACTTATTTGACAAATATTAAGCACCACATGGAGAATTTTCTTGGGGTCTGCCCCAGGCACTCAACCTAATACACAGCATTAACATAACAAAATCTAGACTCCCTGCAATTCTATGTCCATCAACCACCATGCATCATGACTCTCATCACTACATACAACATAGGTATCTTTGTGTGAGTGTGCACTGAGCTGAGGAATTTGGGAGTTGCTGTGAGCTGTATATTTAGTAAATTTCAATCCTGCAAAAAAGTTTTTTTAAAAAAAGGACAATAAAATGCACACCCTGTTTAGGATAGTGCCCTGCTTTTGTCTTTTAATGCCATTTTGTTGCATGATTTGGATATGTTTATTTTCTGAAAATTACTATATTTGCAGTAAACATGGGCAATGTTTAGAGATGATTTTTAAAAACAGACACATTGGTCTGGCAAAAGCAGTTTCTAGTCAAAATGTGTCAAATGACTTCTTCCCCAGCAGGGAGAAGTGATTTTATATATATATATATATATAATATTATATATATTAACAGGATTATTATATTATATATACTATATATTATTATATATATATACTGTTTGATTTGGCTTAGTTGCTAGCTCTTCCTAGTAACCAAGCCAAATCAAATAGCAACCAGCTTTTCCACTCAGATCTATCTACCTGATGGTAGGCAAATGAGTCATACTGTAATGTTAAACTACTAGGGGCTTACTTCAACTACTTACTCATGGGTTATCAGAAAATAATTTCTAACAGCATAATCAATAAACAGTAATGCATAGCAAATATCAACTTCTAAGCAGTGTTATTTCCAAAACAATTGATACTGGATTTGAATGATTTAAGAAATCAAAATGAGTATTTCAAAGTAAAATTATCTCTATGCTAGCAATATTGGGACTGTATCTACAGGCTCTAGTATGACATTTTCAAATGAAAAGTCATGAATTTTTAAAATTAGATGGGACTTTAATGCACTGCCTGAATTCACACCCTTGTCTTATATAAAGCAGGCCCAGAAAGAGAAAGAGACTTGACAGAAAAAGTTATTTCAAGACACTGTAAGGGAAGTATTAACAGAATGCTCCCACTCTTCATTCATTCCACAAATATTTAACTGGTTCACATATTTTTATACGTGAAGCACTATGCTTGGCTCTAGGAGGGTGCAATGAACCTGAACTTGATGAAGGTTAGAGTCCAGTGGAATTGTGGAAGGTCTACTCCTTCAAGAAATTCTAAGTTAATACTCTTGGTTCACTTTCTCGGTCACATGAAGGAAAGTGTTAGGGGTGAATCACTTTTTGCTAAGGAGGGTCAACAGCTCCTACATCAGGTATTGTCCCTGCCCTTAAAAAAGTCTCAATATGGATTTAAATTCCAAACAGCCTCAGATACCAATGTTCTTCCCGGAACTATGCAAAGTTCCTGCTCCAAAAAAAAAATCATTACCATAATTCTAATATGATATTAGGCAGTTTATATTAGGCAGCAAATACAGTGTTAACAACAATTAAGAGGGGTGCAATTACCTCTCTTCCAGAAACTTTCTTCTTGACATTCCCGGATAATCTTTGAAATCTCTGATCTGTGGATGTGCAGCTTTGATTTTGGACAAAACAACAGACTCTGCAAGGGAAGTTACATGATGAGTTGACTGAAATCATCAGAAAAGCATCTGTTCTATTTTCCCCCAAGGAGGGCAAGGAGGTCTCTTTGGTTTCACAGCGTGTGTGCCTTATATCCCAGCTGCCAGCACTGAGCAATAGCTGGTTTCAGCCAGTGCTTTCCAGATGCAAGAGCTGGGTGAACTTGAGCAAGAAAGGAATTTTTTTGAGAAGCAGTGATTCATGGTTTAGCGAGTATGAAGCAGATATCTGGTCAGAACGCATTGCTACTGAGGCCACATTTTCTTTCTTAAATATTTATTTAACTAGGCTGCACCAGTATTCTTGCCTGGAGAATCCCAGGAATGGTGGAGCCTGGTGGGCTGCTGTCTATGGGGTCGCACAGAGTCGGACACGACTGAAGCGACTTAGCAGCAGCAGCAGCACCAGTTCTTAGCTGTGGCATGCGGGCTCTAGTTCCCTGACCAGGGACTGAACCCTGGCTCCCTGCATTGGAAGCTCAGAGTCTTAGCCACTGGACCACCAGGGAAGTCCCCACATTTTCTTCTTACTTCTAGCCTCTGCACGCAGTCANCACCAGTTCTTAGCTGTGGCATGCGGGCTCTAGTTCCCTGACCAGGGACTGAACCCTGGCTCCCTGCATTGGAAGCTCAGAGTCTTAGCCACTGGACCACCAGGGAAGTCCCCACATTTTCTTCTTACTTCTAGCCTCTGCACGCAGTCACTTCCCCTGCAATTCTACTCACTCTCTGGGTTGTAATCTTTTGTTGTTCAGTAACTCATTAATTTTTTATTATGGTAAAATACCCAAATAGTTACCATTTTAACCATTTTACTTAAAATTTTTTTTCATACTCTGGTATACTTTATTTTTTAAAAAATTCTATACTGTAGTTGGTTTACAAAAATGTGTTTAACCATTGTATACAATAAAAAGTATACAATAAATGGCATTAAGTATATCTATAATATTGTGCAGCCATATCTATCTAGTTCCAGAACTTTTTCACCACCATCAAAGGAAATTCCATACCCATCGAGGAGTCTCTCCTCATTCCCTAATAACCTAGCAACCATTAATCTGCTTATTTAACTTATATGCAGAGTACATCATGAGAAACGCTGGGCTGGAAGCACAAGCTGGAATCAAGATTGCCGGGAGAAATATCAATAACCTCAGATATGCAGATGACACCATCCTTATGGTAGAAAATGAAGAGGAACTAAAAAGCCTCTTGATGAAAGTGAAAGAGGAGAGTGAAAAAGTTGGCTTAAAGCTCAACATTCAGAAAACGAAGATCATGGCATCCGGTCCCATCACTTCATGGGAAACAGATGGGGGAACATTATCAGACTTTATTTTTTTGGGCTCCAAAATCACTGCAGATGGTGACTGTAGCCATGAAATTAAAAGACGCTTACTCCTTGGAAGAAAAGTTATGACCAACCTAAATAGCATATTCAAAAGCAGAGACATTACTTTGCCGACTAAGGTCAGTCTAGTAAAGGCTATAGTTTTTCCAGTATTCATGT
>SJYX01000881.1:50582-91829 GCA_006410675.1 Oreotragus oreotragus
GTGGGAGGAGAAGGGGATGACCGAGGATGAGATGGCTGGATGGCATCACGGACTCGATGGATGTGAGTCTGAGTGAACTCCGGGAGATGGTGATGGACAGGGAGGCCTGGCGTGCTGCGATTCATGGGGTCGCAAAGAGTCGGACACGACTGAGCGACCTAACTGAACCTGGATATTTTGTACAAACAATATCACACAGCATATGACCTTGTATGGCTAGCTTCTTTTCCTTTGTGTAATGTTTCAAAGGCTCATCCACGTTGCAACATGTATTTCATTTCTTTTTATGGCTCAGTAATGTTCCAGTGTATGCACATAACACATTCTGTTTATCCATTCATCCATTGATGGATATCTGGACTGTTTCCGCTGTCAACTATTGTGAATAATGCTGCCTTGAACATTCCTGTGCAAGTTTTAGTTTTCCGCTCTGCTGGGCCATGTTGTAACTCTGTGTTTAACTTATTGGGGAACTGCCAAATTGTTTTCCATAGGAGCTGCACCATTTTACAATCCCACCAACAATGTATGAGGTTTTCAATTTTTCTATATCCTTGTCAACACTTGTTATTTTCTGTTTTCTTTTTTTTCTGTTAGTTGCACTGTGCAATTTATGGGATCTTAGTTCCCCTACCAAGGGTTGAACCCCAGTACTTCTTTTTTAAAATTAGCACATTAAATGCTTTTAATATAAATTATTAATTTGTTTAAACTAAAAAACTAAATTGTTTCTGTTTTTGATTGTGGTCATGCTAGTGGTTGTGAAATGGTGGTTGTGATTTGCATTTTCCTAATGACTAATGACATTAAGTATCTTTTCATCAGATTACTTCTTTTTTAAAATTAGCACATTAAATGCTTTTAATATAAATTATTAATTTGTTTAAACTAAAAAACTAAATTGTTTCTGTTTTTGATTGTGGTCATGCTAGTGGTTGTGAAATGGTGGTTGTGATTTGCATTTTCCTAATGACTAATGACATTAAGTATCTTTTCATCAGATTTTTGGCCATGTGTATATCTTCTTTGGAGATATCTATATTATCTACCTATTCAAGATCTTTGCTCATTTTTTAATTAGGTTGTCTTTCTGTTGTTGAGTTGTAAGAGCTCTTTGTATATTATGGATACTAAACCCTTATCAGATATATAATTCATAAATAATTTTTCCCATTCTGTGAATGATTCATTTGTTTTTTAGAAACAAACTTTATTGAAAATTTTCCTTAAATCACACTTATATTTCCTTGTTGGTGAATTACTTATGTAGGTCCTTTGCCTTTTATCTCTTGGAATTTTAGTGATTTTCTTGCAGGTCTATGGCTTTTGAAGTTCACCCTGTTGATTTTGCAAATGTTCTTTTTGGACTTTCTGTAGCAGATGTCAGTGTGAATGGTGATTACCATTCGAACAGTTGCCCCTGGGCCAGGCACTGTGCCAAGCCCTTTACTTGGTGAGATGAGGTACAAGGACCCTGTGGTGTCAATGCCTTCAGAGCTCTGCCTGCCACCCAAGCAGGCAGCTCCTCTCTTCTGCTATGGCTCCCCCAGCGGAGCACGCAGAAGCGGTGGTCGGGGGCCACAGCAACCAGAGAAGGACCTGCTCCTATGCCCCACTTAACGTTAGCTCAGCAGACACTCCTCCTCACCCCAGTGTAAATAGTTCTTCTTGGTTCTGGCGGTGGCAGAGATAAGCATCTCTCTCCTTCCCCTCCCCTAAACACACACGCATGAAGGGTCAGGGAACCCAACTATCACAGCTGCTGTGAGTCCTGCAGTCAAGACTGAAGTACCAGCAGGGTGTCCTCAGGGAGCTCTGATGAGCCTTTTCTGTAGAGCCATAAATGTTTTATGGCTCTCCATTTCACAGAGGCAACTTGGGTGTCTAAATTCTTTTCCTTGTGACATGATATCATTTGTCTATTTGCCTCTCCTANAGGGTCAGGGAACCCAACTATCACAGCTGCTGTGAGTCCTGCAGTCAAGACTGAAGTACCAGCAGGGTGTCCTCAGGGAGCTCTGATGAGCCTTTTCTGTAGAGCCATAAATGTTTTATGGCTCTCCATTTCACAGAGGCAACTTGGGTGTCTAAATTCTTTTCCTTGTGACATGATATCATTTGTCTATTTGCCTCTCCTAAACTTTGCTCTTAAATATAATCCTCATAACCCATTTTCAGCTTGAAAAGTTGACCTCAGAGAACATTAACTCTACTTACCCATCACAATACCTTCTCTTTTCTTCATTCATGTGTCCCCGAGACACATAATCTTCATTCTCAACAAGCTGAAAAACTGTGCCCCAGTTAACACTTGGGTTCTCAATCTGATGACTAATTTAGTAGTTAAGGAACTACAGTCAGCAGCATATTCCTAGCATGGTTAGCCTTGGTAACAGAAATGTAAAAAACCTGCATCATGTAGCATTCTGTTAGATTCAATAACGAGTTTTGCTCTGCTAAGGGAAACCTCTTTAGTCACTGACAACCTATAGAAGAGTTAGTTAAGTTGAATTCTAAACAGGGAAGAGTAAAGAAAAGATTTTGTAAATAAAAGTCTCCTCTCAAGACAGCCAGAAACACTTTTCTTCTCTGTTCTATTTTCCTTGAGCCTATCATACAATGTCCCAGGCAGAGAAAAGTAAGACAATTGATCAAGGATGAGGTTGAAGGGAAAGTCCTCTATGATATTCCTCTTCAGATGGCAGACTTCAAATTATAATTACATACCTGCTTGCTTGGTGGTGGCAAATGGGGACCTTTTTCTTGGTTTTCATGTGTGGACACTGAAGCCATGATGACCTTGTCTTTGCTTCTCTTCTAGCTGAGTGGACTCAGCTTCCTGGTTGACCCACTATCTAAGGAAAGTAGAAGAGAGTCACCATGCAGTGACTGAACATTTACGTCAACCATAAAAACACCCTTAGGGTCAACTCCCCTATTTGGGAAACTTACTTTCATTTTGTCATTAATATTAACTTCCAACCACCTGCAAACTCACTTTCTAATGCTCCTTTCCCAGCAACATACACACACACACACACACACACACACTAACAGACTGATGGTGACAGATCAGAGGTGGAGTGGAGTGGGATGTCAAAGAAGGCACAGTGAAATGTTTTACAACCTCTAGTGTCAGTCACTTGGTCGTGTCTGACTCTTTGTGACCCTGTGGACCGTGTAGCCTATCAGGCTCCCTCTGTCCATGGAATTCTCTAAGCAAGAATACTGGAGTGGGCAACTATTCCCTTCTTTAGAGGATCTTCCCAACCCAGGGATCCAATCCGGGTCTCCTGTGTTGCAGGCAGATTCCTTACCATCTGAGCCACCAGGGAAGCCCTTAAAACTTATAAACTACCCTGAAAAAATTTCAATTCATTACAAGGTCATTAACTTACACAAATATTTACTGAGTGTCTATTATGTGCCAGACCAAAGGATACAAAAGAAGACGAAATCAATACTAAAGTAACTCACAGTCTACAGGGAAGATAGGCAGTTATACAACACGCAGAAGTCTTTCCTAAAGGTAGGCACAGGGTGCTGAGGAAGGAGAGGAAAGAAGGCATGTTCTCTCTGGTTAGATCTGAAGATACTGAAGACTAAGACTCTTGAGCTTTCAAGATGGCCCGTGGAGAGTGGATGGACTCCAGGGGAGGGAGACCAGCTTGGAAAGAGCTATCATAGTCTAGGGAATGAAGTCAAGAGGCCTGAACCAAGACCCTTATGGGAAGGCTAGAGATGATAATTTTGCATCTGGAAATGTTGGATTTGGGTGCCTGTTGGGGCATACATTGGAATGAGCCATTAGGAATTAGAATATTTGAGGATTTGGGTCTAGAGTTACGGAATAAGAGTAGGCTGGAAAGATCAGTTTGAAAGTTGCCATCTAGGAGATGACAGGTAAAGTGGGAAAAAGGAATAAAATTGTGTAAGAGTACTAGAGAATGTGAACATCGAGGCCAAGGGAATACCAACAGGAGGAAGAACAACAACAGGCCAAGGAGAGGACTGAGAAAGAAGAGCTGATTCAAAGAGGAAAGAGTGTCTGAGGAAGAAATAAATCATCAGTATCACGTGGCTCAGAGCAACGGGCATAGTCCAGGTGGACCATGAACCCTATCCAACCTCCTGCCCAGTCAACAGGCCACTGTCCTCTGCAGGTCCGGACTCCATGACAACCACTGACTTCCACGCAAAATGAACATATTTTCATACACAATTCAGTTTCCTACTAAGCTGCCAGGAATATCAGCCAAGGGGATGCGTACTTGACCAAGTTTCACTTTTGGCACTTGAAGTTATTGTAGAGGGAGTGTGATGCCCTAGGGTGGGAAGTCTTGGAATCAGGAAGACCTGAGTTCAGGTCCTGACTACGCAGTAGCCTGGCTTTGGGGTAGGTAACTTGAAGGGTCTGTGCTGCAGCTTCTCAACTGCCAAGCGCGGGTCATGGACCTTAAGGGGCTAGAACAAGGATGGGGGTGAGGTCCACAAGTCAGCAGCTCCACATCCAGCACACAGTGCCTGTGTGAGCAGTAAAGGAGAGCTGTCAGAACCCTGAGCACCCTATTTCTTGAGGACTTTCAGGAAGTCTTTGCTGCCCGAAGGCCAAATTAGATTACCTTTGCCTATTTAGGCCATTGCCTCAAATCCGGAAGCAAAAACACTACAACTGGGCTTTGGTGGTGAAGTCGCTTCACACCCACTTAGCCTTCAGTCCACATCTAAGCTGGGCTCAGGGTGTTGCCTAAAGGTGCAGCCCCCACCCTATGCCCAGGTCTGGTTTGGGGTCCCTCTGCTTCTTTAGTTGTTGGCGGTGGGGTGACAGAAGTCCTGACGGATGGGCAGTGGGAGGGAGGCGATCTAAGGCCAAATTAGATTACCTTTGCCTATTTAGGCCATTGCCTCAAATCCGGAAGCAAAAACACTACAACTGGGCTTTGGTGGTGAAGTCGCTTCACACCCACTTAGCCTTCAGTCCACATCTAAGCTGGGCTCAGGGTGTTGCCTAAAGGTGCAGCCCCCACCCTATGCCCAGGTCTGGTTTGGGGTCCCTCTGCTTCTTTAGTTGTTGGCGGTGGGGTGACAGAAGTCCTGACGGATGGGCAGTGGGAGGGAGGCGATCGGCAGGATAGGGGGGTGGGGGCGTGTGATGGGACACAGCCAGGGCGGGTCCCTGCACTTTCCGGTAGGGGAGTAGGGACGGGGAGTCGGGGTGGCGGGGTGGAGGGGTGGGGGTGGAGCGGGATCAGCTTGCAGGAAACTGCTGCCATCGGGGTCGCATCCGGAGCCGGGCCAGAGGGGTGGGGGTGTAAGGGGCGATTCCAGGCTAAGTACCACCGTCCTGAGGACCCCAGAAGTCGTGTAGTCAAAGAAGGCCCCTCTCGCTATCGCACCCGCTGTTACCTGCCCCCACCCCCCAAGAGGGCACACGCGCTGGGCTGAGGATCGCCTCGCAGGCCGCGTCTCCCTCGCGCGCCCAGCCAAGCTCGCCACCCTGTGCGGCCGCGGCTGCAGCTCGGATGCTCCGGCTTCCCCGGTGCCCGCGTCCGCCCCTGGCGACCCCCCCGGAGCCCTTACCGTGGTCCCCTTACCGCGCTCGCTTCCAGGACTTCGCCTGTGCTCTGGAGCTTCCCTCCGCCTCTTTCTTCCTCTCGCTCCGCCCCCGTGGCGCCCCGCCCCTCGCTTCCCCGCGTGAGTCATTCAACAAGTGCACCCCATCCCCCGCCTCGCAGGCCCTTTCTCTGTTGGTGGCCTCACACCCACACACAACTGCCCCGGCTGAAACTCGGCTCCTGTTGGAATCTCCGACTCCACCCCCAAGTCTTGTCCAGACACCCGGTGGATTCTACTGAATACTTCCTCGATTGCCTTTTAAATAACTCCTTTCCTCCCAACAAAAACAGCGACAACCAGTTATTGAACACCCTCCTTGGACGAGGCGGCTACTTCCACTAATCTGCAGGCTTGTCTTGTCTTTTCTTTTTTTGCAGTGTAATTGCCATAACGTTATATTAATTTTAGGAGCTCAACATAATGATTCAATATGTGTATAGGTTGCAAAATGATCACTCAGTAAATCTAGTTAACATCCCTCACTATTTGTAGTTACCAAAAAAAATTACCCCAACCCTCCCCTTGGATGAGGATTTTTAAAATCTCCTTTTAGTAACTTTCTAATATGCAATATATATATAGTATTATTAACTATATTATTACTATTACAGCATGTAACGTACATGCTGTATGTTACATTCCCATGACTTATTTTATAACTGGAATTTTCCACCTTTGATGCCCTTCACTCATTTTGCCCATCCCTATGCAATCTTTTCTACAACTCTCTACAGAGAATACTGTTATCTGCATTTTATGGACCAGGCAACTGAGTTGTGCCAGGCCACACTGGTTGTTCAGTCTCAGTGGCGTCTGACTCTTTGCCACGCATGCACTGCAGCACACCAGGCTTCCCTGTCCTTCACCATCTCCCAGAGCTTGCTCAAACTCATGTCCACTGAGTCGGTGATGCCATCCAGCCATCTCATCCTCTGTCGTCCCCTTCTCCTCCTGCCCACAATCCCTCCCAGGATCAGAGTCTTTTCCAATGAGTCAACTCTTCGCATGAGGTGGCCAAAGTACTGGAGTTTCAGCTTTAGCATCATTCCTTCCAAAGAAATCCCAGGGTTGATCTCCTTCAGAATGGACTGGTTGGATCTCCTTGTAGTCCAAGGGACTCTCAAGAGTCTTCTCCAACAACACAGTTCAAAAGCATCAATTCCTTTGGCATTCAGCTTTCTTCATGGTCCAACTCTCACATCCATACATGACTACTGGAAAAACCATAGCTTTGACCATATGAACCTTTGTCAGTAAAGTATTTAAGTAAAAAATAAAAGATACGTCTTTACTATCTGTTTCAATCTCCCCAACCTCAGCTGCCATTCCTCCCTGGAACATGCCACTGGGACTCAGGGAATGTCTTGAGTTGGAAGAGAGGCTGTGCATCACATGGAAGGCCCTTATCATTTCACATCTTTTCCGACTGTCCTAATTAGTCTCTACGTCTCTGGCCTCTTGCGAGCCCCTCCACCATCCACTGGGCCTTCCTTCTGTTCCTCGTGTTCACCCAGTTCTTCCCACCTGAGTGAGGCCTGGCGTGGAGACTCCCCCTGCCTGGACTCCTCCCCACATCAGGCTTGTGCTGGTTTTCTCCTGCTCATTCTTCTCTGACTCTTCCTCATGGGGACCTGCCTTGACCCCACACAGCCTAAAGTGGGTCTCCCTTTTCCTTGTTCATAGCGCTTATCATGCATTATCATGAACACTCCTGTTAGTGTGCTTACTCCTTTAAAATTTGTTTCCCCTTCTTCAGTGTCCTCTTCCTGAGATATGGAACAAGATGGTATTATTTTGCCCACCATTGTATACTTAGCATCTCATATTTGGAAGGGCCCAGTGAAGAGCTGCTGAATGAATGAATGAACCAGTGAGTCTGAGTTCAAAGGCTGAATGTCAGGATACTGTCTGGGAGAATCTGTGTTCTTCCCAGTACACCTCCAGACCACTGTTCCTCCATGTGATTCACTGCTTTCTTTTCACTCCTACGTCCCCCCTCTAAATGAAAGGAGATACAATTCTGTTGCTAATTTTGCTTTGTGTTACCAGAAGTCAGAAATAACTCTATTTCGTGGTCTAAAAGGAAGAGCTTTCTAATAGGTTTTGTGATAAAATTGAATAGCCGTACGTTACACCAAAGTTTATCTTCCAACAAATATGCTACAGGCATTTGACCTTTTAACATCTTGCTATAATATAGTCTATGTCCCTACCCTCATTTCTACTTTCCACCAGAATGTTCTACTTAATTGTCTGAAGTTATCCATCAGATAGTAAAGAATCCACCTGCAGTGTGGGAGACCTGTGTTTGATCCCTGGGTTGGAAAGATCCCGTGGAGGAGGGCATGACAACCCACTCCAGAATTCTTGCCTGGAGAATCCCCATGAACAGAGGAGCCTGGCAGGCTGCAGTCCATGGGGTCACAAAGAATCAGACATGACTGAGAGATTAAATGCAGCACCCATATGCCATGGGCATGGGTTATACAAATTCATCATCTGGTACTGGTTGGACAAATGGGAGATGTCCCTGTATTGTTCTAGATACTTTCAGAGATAAAAGAGAAAAGACATGGGTCCCTTCCACAAAGGTCACTTCCCAAAGAATTAGGATAAAATACAATATCTGTAGCCCTAGAAGAGGATAACACTGAACAGAGCCTTTCTTTACTAAAATTTTATTTTAAGAAAATTACTGTAATATAGTTGATTTTCAGTGTGTTAGTTTCAGTTTTTTTTTTTCTAAATTCTATTGAAATATGGTTGATTTACAATCTTGTGAACAGAGCCTTTCTTAGGTCATGTCTCAGTAGCTGCTGGGACCTCAGGATCATGATGGCAAAGTTGATTATCGGTGGCTAATGTTATGGAAACTGTGGCTGATTTATAAAGTGCAAAAACATTCATAGGAGGCTGCAGCCTGAACAATTTCCATAGCTCTGTGATGTCCCCAGGAAAGGTCCCAGTTCATTAGCAGGGTCCTACAGGATTCAGCCCCTGCCTGTCTCTCCAGCACAGCGATCTTAGGCCCTTCAGGGGTCCTACAGAGAAGGTGAGGTTCTCCCTTCTTATGCTTCATGCTTTTGCATATGCTGGGGCTTCAGCTTCTGCATTCTCCACCCCTTCCTCACCCATTTCTTAAAAAATTGAAGTATAGCTGATGTATAGTATTATATGTTCAGTTCAGTTCAGTTCAGTTGCTCAGTTGTGTCCAACTCTTTGCATGCCAGGCCTCCCTGTCCATCATCAACTCCCAGAGTTCACTGAGACTCATGTCCCTCTAGTCAGTGATGCCATCCAGCCATCTCATCCTCTGTCGTCCCCTCCTCCTCCTGCCCCCAATCCCTCCAAGCATCAGAGTCTTTTCCAATGAGTCAACTCTTCGCATGAGGTAGCCAGAGTACTGGAGTTTCAGCTTTAGCATCATTCCTTCCAAAGAAATCCCAGGGTTGATCTCCTTCAGAATGGACTGGTTGGATCTCCTTGCAGTCCAAGGGACTCTCAAGAGTCTTCTCCAATACCAGAGTACAACAGCATCAATTCTTCCGCGCTCAGCTTTCTTCATGGTCCAACTCTCACATCCATACATAACCCCTGGAAAAACCATAGCCTTGACTAGATGGACCTTAGTCGACAAAGTAATGTCTCTGCTTTTGAATATGCTATCTAGGTTGGTCATCACTTTTCTTCCAAGGAGTAAGCATCTTTTAATTTCATGGCTACAGTCACCATCTGCAGTGATTTTGGAGCCCCCCCAAAATAAAGTCTGACACTGTTTCCACTATTTCCCCATCTATTTCCCATGAAGTGATGGGACCAGATGCCATGATCTTTATTTTCTGAATGTTGAGCTTTAAGCCAACTTTTTCACTCTCCTCAGGTGTACAAAATAATGAATCAGAATTTTTAAAGGTTATACTCCACTTATGGTTATTATAAAATATTGGCTCTACTCCCTGTGTTGTACAATGTATCTTTGTAACTTATTTAATGCAGAGTAGTTTGTGCCTCTTAATTCCATCTCCCCTTCTCTCTCCCCACTGGTTAACCCCTAGTTTGTTCTCTATAACGGAATCTGTTTCTTTTTTGTTATATTCACTAGTTTGTTGTATTTTTTTAGATTCACAAATAAATGATATGATACAGTATTTGTCTTTCTGTGTCTGACATATTTCACTTAGCATGATGTTCTCAAAGTCCACACCTGTTGCAAATGGCAAAAAAATTTTGTATGGCCAAGTAGTGTTCCATTGTACATATACCACATCTTCTTTATCCATTTGTATTGACGAATGCTTAAGTTGCTTTCATATCTTGGCAATTATAAATAATGCTGCTATGAACATTGCATATGTGTATCTTTTGGAATTAGTGTTTTTTGTTTTTTTTTGTATATATACTCAAGAGTGAGTATATATACAAAAAAAAAACAAAAACAAAAAATACTAATTCCAAAAGATACATATATGCAATGTTCATAGCAGCATTATTTAAGCCATGCCTGCAGGGCAACCCAAGGCGGGCGGGTCATGTTGGAGAGGGCTGACAGAACGTGGTCCACTGGAGAAGGGAATGGCAAGCCACTTCAGTATTCTTGCCTTGAGAACCCCATGAACAGTATCAAAAGGCAAAATGATAGGATATCAAAAGAGAATCTCCCCAGGTCGCTAGGTGCCCAATATGCTACTGGAGGTCAGTGGAGAAATAACTCCAGAAAAAATGAAGGGATGGAGCCAAAGAAAAAACAATACCCAGTTCTGCATGTGACTGGTGATAGAAGCAAGATCCGATGCTGTAAAGAACAATATTGCATAGGAACCTGGAATGTCAGGTCCATGAATCAAGGCAAATTGGAAGTGGTCAAACGAGATGGCAAGGGTGAACGTCGACATTCTAGGAATCAGCGAACTAAAATGGACTGGAATGGGTGAATTTAACTCAGATGACCATTATATCTACTACTGCGGGCAGGAATCCCTCAGAAGAAATGGAGTAGCCATCATGGTCAACAAAAGAGTCCGAAATGCAGTACTTGGATGCAATCTCAAAAACGACAGAATGATCTCTGTTCGTTTCCAAGGCAAACCATTCAATATCACAGTTATCCAAGTCTATGCCCCAACCAGTAATGCTGAAGAAGCTGAAGTTGAATAGTTTTACGAAAACCTACAAGACCTTTTAGAACTAACACCCAAAAAAGATGTCCTTTTCATTACAGGGGACTGGAATGCTAAAGTAGGAAGTCAAGAAACACCTGGAGTAACAGGCAAATTTGGCCTTGGAATGCCTGAGCTCTAAACCTCTGGAGAAATTTTGATTCATGGGCTACTCATCACCCATTCATGCATTCATTTTTTCATTCATTCATTCACTAGCTTGTCCACTCATCAAACATTCCTCATGCTGGGCCCAGTGCTGGATGCCCTGGCCCACAGGGGGCAAAGGGGACACAGGCCCTGCCTTCATCAGGCCAGGAAAGGGAGGCAGCCTTGATTCAGCACTCCTCACCTGGACCAGCAACCCAAATTCCCTCACACATAATCAGCTCTTTTCCCCGGGTTCCCCTCCCCTCACTTGCTAACCAAGGCATCTGAATGGAAGACCCAGCTCCCATGGCGCCTCCATCAGCCACCCCAGCCACCTGCCACACCGTGAGAACTGCTCCTCCCTTGCTTTGTACCCTCCTGGTTTCCAACTCACAGTCTGGGACAGTCATTATGCACATTATCCCAACAGGACTCTGAGCTTGGAGGTGGAGCTCCTGATTAGTGCTGGCCTGATGCAGAGTAAGTTTGGGAAAGTGACATAATGAGTGAATGATTATATTCCAATCAGTTCCTGTCCACTGGCCCAGGTGGAAAAACTTCTCTGAGCCTATGGATTGAAACACAGAGGACCAAGATGAAAACCGTCCCTTATCCTGCTGGCCCTGGGTTAGGGATAAGAAATTGAGAGGAAGCAGGCAGTCAGAACATGAACATGGAAGCTGATGCAACTCTTCTGTAGAGAATTCTGGTGGCAAAAATCAAAGTTAAACATGTCAATTCAACATCAATGCAGAGCTATATCCACAGGAGACACTGTGCTTCATTTAGGAAATAAGATGTGACACAAACCCTGCCTCTAACAAATCAAATACCACAGTTGTTAAAAGTGGGTGAAGAAGATTTCTTACATTGGATAGTGAGCTACAGAGAAGTAAGGAGGGGCTGGAGGAAACCACGTGTTTCCGGACTAGAGCTGGAAACATCAGTATGAACTCATTTCAGCCTTCATATGACACAGCAAAAGGGCCTGAAGAAATTCATTTTCCTGTGGTGGAACTCCTTACTCATTCACCACTCAGTCACTGGATGTGGTATATGATTATTTCATTACATAGTCATGAAGCTCAGTACTTGTAGGGGTAATAAGAAATGTATTTGAGTTGCAGTTGTAGTTGCCTTAAATTCAGATTAACTTTGTATACTTTTAAAGAATTACCGATCATATCAAAATTGAAACAGAAGGAAGTATCTTACTGGAAAGAAGGAAAAAAAGGGGGAAAAAAACTAAAAGTCTGGCAGAAACTTCAAAATATCAAAAAGTATACCACAGTGGCGGAGAAGGCAATGGCACCCCATTCCAGTACTCTTGCCTGGAAAATCCCATGGGTGGAGGAACCTGGTGGGCTGCCGTCTATGGGGTCGCACAGAGTCGGACACGACTGAAGTGACTTAGCAGCAGCAGNTACCACAGTGGCGGAGAAGGCAATGGCACCCCATTCCAGTACTCTTGCCTGGAAAATCCCATGGGTGGAGGAACCTGGTGGGCTGCCGTCTATGGGGTCGCACAGAGTCGGACACGACTGAAGTGACTTAGCAGCAGCAGCAGCAGCAGCAGAAGCATACCACAATGGAAACTAAAATCTGTAATGATAAAAATCATGGAAGAACCATGATAGCCAAGAAAATATGGGTAATAAAAATGACAACACAGATGAAAAATATTATGAGAGTCAGAACATTTCTTAACAGGAAGCAAAAAAAAAAAAAAAAAAAACAGAAGGGGGGGGAAAAAGCAGAAGGAAGATGATGGTAACAGAAAGGAAAACCACAACCCTCCAGTCAGCAGGACACACCAGGTGGCCCCACCCACTGATTATATACTTCATTGATCACTGTGATGCTTCACTAAACCTGTTAGAATGAACAATAATTCCCTCAACTCTGTTTAATGAAAAATCCATTTTTTCAAAATTGTAATCCCATTTACAAAGAATCAAGGTACAATGGACAAAAAAAGATGCTTCTTGAAATATTTTGAAAGAGTTATTTTTTAACAGGAAATCTGTTACATGATATTGGCTAGCCTATTTCAAGACTAAACATTGCCTGTATTGTTTTGCATTACAGTTTTCAACAAGACAGCTATCACATCAGCGTTTCATTTTAGTGAATATCTTTAGAACCATCAAAACTCATGGACTGCACACAGCATATAAGCATGCTTATTTGAATACTGTGTCTGACTCTGCAACCCCATGAACTGCAGCTAGCCAGGCTCCTCTGTCCATGGAATTTTCCAGGCAAGAGTACTGGAGTGGGTTGCCATTTCTTCCTCTAGGAGATCTTTAAAAAAAAAAAAAAAAAAAAACAGAAGGGGGGGGAAAAAGCAGAAGGAAGATGATGGTAACAGAAAGGAAAACCACAACCCTCCAGTCAGCAGGACACACCAGGTGGCCCCACCCACTGATTATATACTTCATTGATCACTGTGATGCTTCACTAAACCTGTTAGAATGAACAATAATTCCCTCAACTCTGTTTAATGAAAAATCCATTTTTTCAAAATTGTAATCCCATTTACAAAGAATCAAGGTACAATGGACAAAAAAAGATGCTTCTTGAAATATTTTGAAAGAGTTATTTTTTAACAGGAAATCTGTTACATGATATTGGCTAGCCTATTTCAAGACTAAACATTGCCTGTATTGTTTTGCATTACAGTTTTCAACAAGACAGCTATCACATCAGCGTTTCATTTTAGTGAATATCTTTAGAACCATCAAAACTCATGGACTGCACACAGCATATAAGCATGCTTATTTGAATACTGTGTCTGACTCTGCAACCCCATGAACTGCAGCTAGCCAGGCTCCTCTGTCCATGGAATTTTCCAGGCAAGAGTACTGGAGTGGGTTGCCATTTCTTCCTCTAGGAGATCTTCCCCACCCAGGGATCAAACCCTCCTCTCCTGTTGCCTCCTGGATTGGCAGGCAGATTCTTTATCACTGAGTCACCTGGGAAGTCCATGTTTGGCCACACACGAATCACATTAACAGAGTAGGCTCCTTCTGCAAGGAAGGCAGAAACATACTTGATCCAATTAGTTTAGATGAGTAAAGCAAACATGGAAAGCGTTTTCTATTTCTTCCTGATCTGACATGAAATACAGCTCATGGGATACATGACACAAAGCTCCTAACAAGGCATTGTGAGGCCACCACGGATTAGAGGTGGATCGTTGGCTCCAGACACAGGATGCCGCTGCTGCTAAGTCACTCAGTCGTGTCCGACTCTGTGCGACCCCATAGATGGCAGCCCACCAGGCTCCCCTGTCCCTGGGATTCTCCAGGCAAGAACACTGGAGTGGGTTGCCATTTCTTTCTCCAATGCATGAAAGTGAATGAAAGTGATGTCGCTCAGTCGTGTCCGACTCCTAGCGACCCCATGGACTGCAGCCTACCAGGCTCCTCCATCCATGGGATTTTCCAGGCAAGAGTACCAGACACAGGATGGGTTTGGCCAAATCTGAGGGCAACCCTAAAAGAATAGTAACAGTACCAAAGGAACGCAAGGCTAACAACCTTTTCCAAACTGCTACTAAGAGCAAAATTTGATTAACTCCGCTCAAAAGTGAATTATCTGTTTACCCTGTACAAACAGTATTACCAAATCATTCCCATATGAAGGAGTAATTAAGGCCTGCATTTTAAAAATTGGGGGAAAAAAAATGAGGAGTGTTAGGCAGTTAACCAGAGAAAAGCTTTGTGCTTTGCTTTATGTTTGTGATATTAATCAGCTGTGTGTAATTGACTTTTCTTATTGTAATCAACATTCACCTTCATAGCTAATTTCTCATTCTTGTTTAAAAGGGAGCTCCAAACTGCACTAACTGGAGACCCCACCCATCCTCGGCCCTGCGGGGAGCGGGACACCTGGAGCCCGATCCGGAGCGCGCAGGGTCTAAACGGCCAGGGCGTCTGTCAGCGGGGCCCGCGGAGGGGCAGCTCCGGAGGGCACGCTGTCTAACGTGCAGCACTCAGGGTACCCTTACCCAAGCCGCAAGGCGCGAAACGCACACATCCCACCGGGGAGCGCGGGAGAGCGAAGGTCGCACGCAGACGTCCTTCGAACACGTGACTGTCAGGCCACGTGACCACACCCACATGACCGCCTGCGCCGCCGTGAGGGAGAAACCGGGTTCTGCCGAGACCCGGCGAGTTCCCGGCTGACTCCGGGGGCGGGCCGGCGGGGGTCGTCTGCCGCTTCAGTCGCCGACAAACGGAGCGGATGCCGGGCTTGGCCGTGGGCCCAGGGTCCCGGGTCGACAGAGCTTTAGGCCGAAAGCGAGGCGGCCTCCTCCCGAGCGGGAACGGAGAGCTCCTTCGCTTTGCTCCTCCGCTCTCACTTCTCGGGTGTGTTGAGGAAAGACACAGGCGCTGTCTCGCCTTTCTAGGGCACTGCCTCTGGGCGGTGAGGTACTGAAAAGAGAAATCCTTTCCCAAGAGCAGAATCCTGTCACTGTAAAGCCCCCTGGTTTGCCGGGAGCGGTGTTGTGTAGGGTGTGGTGAAGACAGTGGCGGTCCCGAAGGGAAAGCAGGTTAAGTCCACGCGCGGACTTAGGGTCTGTTCCGACGTGGCCCAGCTCTCGGGTGGCGGGCTGCCCGCTCTGTCGGCAACCGATATTGGAGTGGAGGCTTGGTCGCTATAATTTGTACGTGGGGGTCATTCAAGGCAAGCTTGGCAGAAGACTGCATGTTGTCTCGTCCCCTGTCGCCACAGCCAGTTCAGTCCGGCGGTGAAACATCAGCAGGATGGCTGGAAAGAGTTTGACAGACATCTGCAGACTAGCTAGGCAACCTGGGTCAGCCTTCCCCACAGTGGAGACCTTTGGAAGAGGTTTCACGTGGAACATGAATCTTCTCAAATTCTGCACCCGTTCGGAGAAGTCCCTCCGCACACACCATCAGAAAGCTTTTTGACCCGAATCCTCCAATCTGGTTTTGTCTAAGCCCTGCCCCCGGCATTGATGAGATGTGCGGCCAGAGGCGTTCCCTTTGTCTTCTCCCAGTGGCTACCTTTTTCCCTCCAGATGTACCTATGTAGTTAGATTTATCAGGCTCAAACAATATCCTGGACATCTTGGGCGTGATATCCTTTTGGAAGCTAAAAAATGATACAAATGAACTTATTTACAAGACAGACACAGACTCAGACATAGAATGAATGAATGAATTTATGGTTACCAGAGGAGAAGGGACAGGGGAGGGATATTTAGGGAGTTAGGGATTGACATGTACACACTGCTATATTTCAAAGGGCTAACCAACAAGGACCTACTACTGTATAGCTCAGGAACTCTACTCGATATTATGTAACAACCTAAATGAGAAAAGAATTTGGAAAAGGATAGATACATGACTATGTATAAAAGAATCACTTTGAGGTATACCTGAAACTAGCACTATAACATAAAATAAGTTAAAAAAAAATAGTTCCAATCCTTTGATTGGTGTGGTGCTCAGAGTCTGGCCATAGAATTCCAGTAGTTTCAGTCTCTGTTTCTTTTTCCTGATGATTCTGTTGGTTGAGAAAGGAGACAGCTTACTATCTGCAACAGTAAGCTTCATGGACAGTTTTTACATGAAAAGTTTCAACACAAATTCAAAGATTCTCCCCCTCCAAAGGATTTATATTCAGAATATTCTTGGGAGAACAATTTTTACCTCTGAAATGCAAAGTTATTTTTAATGTTTTCCTTCGAATTAGAAAGCTGAACAGCAAGATTTTGTAACACTAAGCAGTTTTATATGAAAGAAACAGCTTCCTTGCTATGGGGGAAGAAGTAGGTCAAGAGAAGAAACTGGATTAAAGGAAGGTTACTGACAATTGGACAGATTGGGAATCTTTCAAATGATGGAGAGAAATGCTGCTTTTGCTCTTTTCTGAAATCCAGCCAGCATCACTGCAATACAGATCCTGCTATCATTGTCCAAGGACACTCTGGATAAAGATTGTACTGCTTGACTTTTACTGAACAGCAGAAAAGGACAGAAATTTCTCTGGGTAAGCAGTTGAGAGAGGGAGAGCAAAAATCCACTTTATTCATAAATGGGCACTGGCAAGAGGGTCCTTCACCGAGTCTAGTTTCGTCTGCTGGTCTGTGCCCAGGGAAGCTTGGGATAGTCAGAGACAGACTCAGGAAAGGAATACATTAGAGCAGAGTGGCGCAGCGGCAGCGTGCTGGGCCCATAACCCAGAGGTCGATGGATCGAAACCATCCTCTGCTATGAGCTCACATTTTTGCCTGCTATATGGCTTTTGGGTCCTCAGCTGTGGGACAAGGTTGGGTTGTGTACTCTGGTGTCCAGGGGTGGCAGCTAGTTCTATGGCGTCACCATTAGCGCTCTGGACTCTGAATCCAGAGATATGTCAAAATCTTAGTGGGACCTGTGTATCCTTCTTGTCTCATCCCAGGGGCATGTAGGCCAAGAGTGACCTGCAAGTGGACATAATGGCATATGGTTCTATGGTGTAATGGTTAGCACTCTGGACTTTGAATCCAGCGATCCGAGTTCAAATCTCGGTAGAACCTGTTCTGCCTGTGGCCATTTTTGTCTTCCCCTCTTGTGTCCCAGGCAGTGGGACATGGGGACATGATCTGCCACAGGACAGGCAGCAACTCTGAGACCCTGGTCCATCTGATGGCCAGTGCTGCCCTTCCCCCAGAAGCCACATTAGGGATGTCTTTGTTCTTTTTAATGTCCTCCCTGCCCAGTTTGGCTTTTTTTTTTTTAAGGCGACCAGGGGAATTCCCCAGCAGTCCAGCTGCTGGGACTGTACATTTTCACTGCCAAGGCCCAGGTTTGATTCCCTGTTTAGGGAACTAGGATCCCACAGGTTGTGCCATGTGGCCAAAAAAATAAAAAGTAAAATAAGAGACCAGAGGAGCTAATACTCTTGTCCTGAGATGGTTCATCATGCACTCTAACCTCTAGAATCCCACATCAGGACAATTACTTAACCTTCTCCACTGACGAGCCTTCAGTGCAGGCTGTTTACTCTTCATACAAACACAGAAAAAGGTCCTTTCAGGTACTGCCCACTGGGCACCTGGGTGGCTACTGTCATAGGGAAGAACATCATGCCTAAAATTTTTCATGCAGCGTGTAAGAAACGTCTATATAGATCTGATTTAAAAGCAAGTCTTTACAAGGAGGCAGGAAGATAGTTTTTCCTTGAATAAACCTAGGTTTTTTGCAGCTTCAGTGTAGCATTAGAAATACTAGTACTGTATGTCTCATACAATTCACTACTTGCATGACTCACTAAGAGTAACTACCCTTCACCCTTAGAACTGTGCTTACAAGTTCTTTCATCAAGGTTTTGGAAATGTCCGCATAAAACTAATGTGTAACACTTCTTACAGGGACATGGAAAAGAAGATACTGTTTTTCTCAATTAAAAAGCCAGGCTTTTCATAGCTTCGTAAGTAGTGGCCTTCAATGAGTGCCTGGTTCTTTATCCAATACAGTACACTTATGACTCAAAAAACACTGAAGACAAAAAAAAAAGAAAAAGAAAAATCCCAAAACACATGATTTATCCTTATTCAGAAAGTCCAGGGGCCTCTGCCCAAATTTGATGCCATGTCCTCTACTTCTCTGAACATGAGTTGAGGGTTCACTTGCTTTAGACAGACTGCTTGCTTTACTGATCAGGAGCAAGGCCAGTGCCTGTGTGGAAGGAGGTGGCGTGTAAGTGTCAAAGTTGGGCCCGAGGTGGGAGCCCACATTTGGTGGCCAAGTGGCCTCAAGCATGTGTTGCCTGCCTGAGCTGCAGTCCCCTAGCCTAATGCATCTGACTAGACTGTGAGTGAAGACCTGATGTCTCACTGCAGGCGGTATGTCCAGAGGCTTCTGTTGCTCAGCTTTGGGCCAGCAGGTGAGGCCACAGAACACCTTTAAGTCAGTGGCAGAGCTTAAGAGCCTCTAGACAGTCAGTGCCCTTGCTCCACACCCAAGGCCAGCAGCAAACTGATGTGTGAGCAGTGCATGAACTCCAATCCTCACTCCAGCAGAGCTGCAAAGAAGGACCAGCATGTATACTGGCTACAACTGGCCAGGCAGAAATGGAGCTGAGAAATCTGGACTCTGAGAAAACTGGTCCAGGGCAAGGGCACAGGAGAGCAGCTACTTACCAGTATGGCCAACACACATGCAACATGATCAGTGCCCACAGGAGGTACCCATGACACCAGAACTCAGGCAACAGCACTTCTGGAGGGCAGCTGCTGGGTGTGGTGCAAATCTGGACCTAGTCTACCCACCTCCTCATGCCAGGACAGCATTCCTCACAAGCAGACAGCCCCTGCACCCGACCCTAGCCCGACTGTGGGGCCACCTCTGACTGCTCGTATAATTTGAGTTATAACGAAGGAAAACAAACCCTCGTCCTACTTTTCTCTCACGCAGCCATAACCAAAGGTCAGCTGCAGGTAGGACCTGATACCACATGTGAGAATACCGGGTCCCCTGGCCAAGGAGTGCCTTCATCTTAGCCAGAAGAGGTGGCTTTTGAGGCAAGAAGAGCCCACCCCGACTCCTGGCATCCCTGGCCCACAGAAGGCTTCAGGCAAAGATGGCCCTCTGGGGCTGTACTGGCTCTGCAAGCACGAGGGAGGCTGCCTGGGGGTGCTGCTGAGGGTGGGCACACACAGGCCCCTGACTGGGGAGTCAGTGTCTGGTTCACACACTCTCCACACTCAGACACTCCTCAAGTGTTTATTCCAGAATCAGTTACTGCAGAGGAGAGAAACCCAATTAATTGTACATAGGTTGAAAGCAAAAAATATACAATCTCACACAATATATCCAGTTTTCAACCCCAGTAGGTATACAGGTACAATACAACATAGAGTCAGTGAAGGAAATCTTAACAGCTCAGGCTTCATAAGCACTGAAGAATCCAAAAATGTCGCTACCATCCATGTTAACAAAATTCAAGTGCTTTGAAGAACCAACTGGACACCTATCCACAGATGTCTTCGTTTCACAGGATGAGCCCTGATATGATTTTGTGATTCTGTAATTTCCGATTCTTTGCTAGCCCTTTCTGTTCATGGGAAAACTGTTCTCTTCCATTAATCTTTAAGGCAAGCTCACATGAGCACTACACGCCAGGTTGGGGAGATCCTGTCAGGAGCCACGTGGATGAGCCAGGCCCACAGTACATGAGGGTGATGGGGGGTGGGGGCAGGCGGGGAGAGGCAAGACCATCGAGAAGCTGCCTCATCTGAGGTTGGGGACAGAATGGCTGTCACCTGTCTGATCCCACCCAGAGAAGAATGGAGCAGGCGGACTTCTGACCACAGTTTGGCCTAAGCAGGTCAGCTGCCTCTCCCGTCCTTCCATGTGTAACGCCTGTCACCCTTTGCAGGCCTCCCTCTGTCTCGAGGTGAGTTTACCTAAAGCCTGAATGTGAAAGCACGAGTGTGGGGTATACGCTGCCAGAGCCTGCCAGGCCCACAGTTAGAGGGGCTGGTCCCAGGAGGTGGCTGCCACTGCACGCCGGCCACTGCGGCAGGGAGAAACACAGCCCACTGGTGCCAGAACTTTTTCTCTAGAGAAACTGGAAATCCAGATTCATACGAACCCCCCAGTTCCAAAAGGATGCAGTTTATTCACATTCTGCCAAAACCATTCTCAGGAATAAAAAAATGTGGTTTGTAAACACAAGAGCCAACTGGGAAGGCCACAGACCATGGCCCACGACCCCTGCGGCCTGCCTGCCTCCTGTCGTTTCCACATCAAATCTCTGAGGTATGTGAGTCACAACTTCTGGGGTCTTAACTCTTCACACGACACTGTTTGGATTTTTTTTTAAGCCTAAAAGACAGTAGTCTATCTCCATTCTTTTTCTTTGGAATTTTTTAGTCTTAAAGGAAACTCAGATTGGAACCCCTTCTCTCCTGTTAAAATATTCCAATTACACACACATTACGAAGATAGCACCACATCGAACTGAGGGAGGGGCTGCTGACAAATGGGGGTAGCAGAGGATTCTGAAAAACCAAAGTGGTAAAAGGAAAGCTGAGCTGTTTTCTTCAAGTGTCTGTGATACCCACACAGGGTAGCTCCTCCATCCTCAGGCAGCTGACAGGCCTGCCTCCCAGTCTCCTTGATCTTCACCACTTGATGTCTCGGCTGTCAGCGGGCTGCCCTGGGCCCTGGTATGCAGTATGCAGGGCTTCCTGGACACGGGGGGAGTCGGTGCCATCCAGCCATTCCTGGTACAACTCCTGCACGTGGGTGCTGGCCTCCGGGAGCTGCACGGGGATGTCAGCGTAGATGCCTTTCATCTTCTGTAGCAAGGCCTTGTCTGTGCGCCCGTCCGCAGTCTGGGCTTGGCCTCTGCCATTAAGGCATCCTGAAAAACGCAGGGAGCTTACTCTTCCCTTGCTTCCATCTTAAAGGGGAGATGATTCTGGAAGAGCATAGCAATGATGGCAGTGTGCAGTGTCTTGTGGCCAAAGCCTGGGTCCCAAGACCCCGGGCACAGGCTCACAACCCCAGGTGCTTCCTATTCTCTCTTTATACTATCCAGGAAATGTTTTTACCTAAAGCTGAAATTACTTGGCAACCTCTTAGAACTGGACGGCTACGCATGCCCACCTGGATTTCCAATTTCTCTTGGAATTCATCAAAACCAGGAGAGCACAGAAAGTATTAATGAACAGCTAAATCACTGATGTCTGCATAAAGCCTTAGTGTGTGAGTCCACACGTGGGCTGCATCAGGGAGAGATGGGGGCCCGAGATCCATGAGCCACACGGGAGCCCAAACCCAAACACCTTGGACTGCATGAAGAACATGCCTTCTACATACTAGCACTATACATGTATGCATGCATGCTAAGTCGCTTCAGTCGTGTCTAATTCTTTCTGACACTATGGACCGCAGCCCTCCGGGTTCCTCTGTCCATGGGATTCCCTAGGCAAGAACACTGGAGTGGGGTGCCACGCCCTCCTCCAGGGGGACCTTCTGGACCTGGGGGTGGAACCCGCGTCTCTCGAGGCTCCTGCACTGGCGGGCGGGCGGGCTCCTTACCACCAGCGCCGCCTGTGACCTTCTGGACCCGGGGATTGAACCCGCGTCTCTCACATCTCCTGCACTGGCGGGCGGGCGGGCTCCTTACCACTAGCGCCGCCTGTGACCTTCTGGACCCGGGGATTGAACCCGCGTCTCTCACATCTCCTGCACTGGCGGGCGGGCGGGCTCCTTACCACTAGCGCCGCCTGTGACCTTCTGGACCCGGGGATTGAACCCGCGTCTCTCACATCTCCTGCACTGGCGGGCGGGCGGGCTCCTTACCACTAGCGCCGCCTGTGACCTTCTGGACCCGGGGATTGAACCCGCGTCTCTCACATCTCCTGCACTGGCGGGCGGGCGGGCTCCTTACCACTAGCGCCGCCTGTGACCTTCTGGACCCGGGGATTGAACCCGCGTCTCTCACATCTCCTGCACTGGCGGGCGGGCGGGCTCCTTACCACTAGCGCCGCCTGTGACCTTCTGGACCCGGGGATTGAACCCGCGTCTCTCACATCTCCTGCACTGGCGGGCGGGCGGGCTCCTTACCACTAGCGCCGCCTGTGACCTTCTGGACCCGGGGATTGAACCCGCGTCTCTCACATCTCCTGCACTGGCGGGCGGGCGGGCTCCTTACCACTAGCGCCGCCTGTGACCTTCTGGACCCGGGGATTGAACCCGCGTCTCTCACATCTCCTGCACTGGCGGGCGGGCGGGCTCCTTACCACTAGCGCCGCCTGTGACCTTCTGGACCCGGGGATTGAACCCGCGTCTCTCACATCTCCTGCACTGGCGGGCGGGCGGGCTCCTTACCACTAGCGCCGCCTGTGACCTTCTGGACCCGGGGATTGAACCCGCGTCTCTCACATCTCCTGCACTGGCGGGCGGGCGGGCTCCTTACCACTAGCGCCGCCTGTGACCTTCTGGAC
Source organism: Oreotragus oreotragus (assembly GCA_006410675.1). NCBI lineage: Eukaryota > Metazoa > Chordata > Mammalia > Artiodactyla > Bovidae > Oreotragus > Oreotragus oreotragus. Next base: position 73,479 of record SJYX01000881.1, read on the forward strand.
CCGGGGATTGAACCCGCGTCTCTCACATCTCCTGCACTGGCGGGCGGGCGGGCTCCTTACCACTAGCGCCGCCTGTGACCTTCTGGACCCGGGGATTGAACCCGCGTCTCTCACATCTCCTGCACTGGCGGGCGGGCGGGCTCCTTACCACTAGCGCCGCCTGTGACCTTCTGGACCCGGGGATTGAACCCGCGTCTCTCACATCTCCTGCACTGGCGGGCGGGCGGGCTCCTTACCACTAGCGCCGCCTGTGACCTTCTGGACCCGGGGATTGAACCCGCGTCTCTCACATCTCCTGCACTGGCGGGCGGGCGGGCTCCTTACCACTAGCGCCGCCTGTGACCTTCTGGACCCGGGGATTGAACCCGCGTCTCTCACATCTCCTGCACTGGCGGGCGGGCGGGCTCCTTACCACTAGCGCCGCCTGTGACCTTCTGGACCCGGGGATTGAACCCGCGTCTCTCACATCTCCTGCACTGGCGGGCGGGCGGGCTCCTTACCACTAGCGCCGTCTGTGACCTTCTGGACCCGGGGATTGAACCCGCGTCTCTCACATCTCCTGCACTGGCGGGCGGGCGGGCTCCTTACCACTAGCGCCGCCTGTGACCTTCTGGACCAGGGGGTGGAACCGGCGTCTCTCACATCTCCTGCACTGGCGGGCGGGCTCCTTACCACTAGCGCCGCCTGTGCTACTTATTCTCAAACGTATAGATCACGTGATTTCCAAGATAAAAATTCATTTAAAAGAACTGGCAGCAAATTTCCCAACCTCCCTCCCCTGACCCCTTGGCCGCACCCAATGGCTACCCTCTGGCCCTCACATCTCACTCCTCATTTCCTGCAGGGCTCAGAGGGGCCAAGCTCAGCCTGGCCTCTCGAGTCTTACCGCCAGCACAGGCAAGAACCTCCACAAAGTGGTACGGGAACTTGCCCTTCTTCAGCTTTAGGACCACGTTCTGGATGTTTCGAAAGCCATAAGCTGCAGCAAAGCGTAAGAGGACCTCTCCGCTCTTCTCGAGGGTGACCTCCTGGAAGTCTTTGTTCCTATGAGATCAACAATACGAACGATGACCCATGGGGTCCTTCCATTGCGGTCGGAGGACTATTCCAATCTAAGTTAGGGATGTTAGCAAAATTTAAGTCTATGAGTAACACATCAAAGGCCTTTCGATCTTGACTGGTGTGAACTCTATAGATAGGACCTCCCCTCTCAGACCTGCAGCTGGCTGTGGAGGGTGGGGGTCCTATTACAGAGTTTATACCTGACAGGCAGTACTGACCACACAGGCAGACTGACAGAGGCTGCCCCAGCCCCACACACCTCAGGGCCCGGTAGGTGACCTCCCCGACATCCTCGTTGAACAGCTCCTTGGCCGCATGTCTGAAGATGTGTGCCAGGTACCCGTCAGAGCCGGCTCCATCGTGGCGCCTCAGCTCCTCCTCCTTCACGTCGCCAAACCTCACCAGGCAGGAAAAGCGAGGGCAAAAGTTAAATCTGACTCTCCAAGTTTTATGATCCAAGGTCGCAAAACCCTTTACAAGTACTTAGACTTTGGGCAAAAATTCCTCTGTGCTGGAGTTCACTGGCCAACATGAAGCCTACAAGTGTGCCCACCGCTGCTCAAGTGACTCCTCTGAATGCACCAGCATCAAGGCTCGACCCTGAGAACCTCAGAACTCGGGGCATGAGAACTGGGCATCGGAGGGCCACACAAGAGAGCATGCCGCCGTCTGTGGCCAGCCAGGGGGAGACCTCTGGGTCCGCTCAGGCCCAAGCATGGCCTCTGGCCGTAAGGACGCCAGCTGCTTATGTTCTAAGGACCTCAGTCTGCCTTCCACACCAGGGCCACATGTGGTCCTGACATCACTGCCTGGAGGACCTGCCATGCAGTCTGTGCCCTGGGGCACAGGATGCAGCAGGAGTGTGGCTGGTGGTTGGGGCGACCACTGATGGCAGAAACCCAGGCTGCTGCTCTTGGGCAAAGGGACCTGAGGGAGTCCCTGTATGGGGGTGCCACCTCCATTCCCCGGGGGGCCCAGGTGTGATGTCAGGAAGGAGAGTGTTGGTATCTACACCAGACCACAGGCTGAATGGCACCCACTCAGCATGGTACTGGCCATGCTCTCTTCAGAGCCAAGGGTTGTGGAGGGGCGACAAGGTAGCCTGCCACACCAGGGGCCATACCACACCAATGCCTCAGCAGAGCAGGCGGCCTCATTATGGAGGAGGAAGGTCCTGGGATAACCTGGCAGAGGCCACAAGGTCATGCTGGAAGCCCCAAGGTGCAAGAGCGCCCCTCCCTGCAGAGGCACCTACAGCGTGTCGAGGGCAGCCTCTCTCACTGAGACGTCACTCTGCTCCATCATCTGAGCTATTTCACCTACAAGCAAAGAAGGGACATTAAGACGCCAGCAATGTCCCTGGGGACACGTGCGCTTTCTTCTTTACTCTGAAGGACGAAATTCCACATGTCTCCAGTGTGGGTGTGGCTGTCAGGCCCTCATCCTGGACACGCGCGGGCTTGCCTCCCAGCGGCCTTTCCTGAGGCCCCGCCCTCACCTGAGGTCAGCACGCAGTCAGTGCCCCGGGAACCCCGAGAGGCTGTGAGGACGTCTTCCTGAAGGGCCTCTAGCTTCTTGTCGTAGCACGGTGCCACGATGACATGGAAAATCTTGTCTGGGGACAGGTTCTGTGTAGAAAGAGCACACCCATGATGGGGGCTGTGCAGGAGGGAGAAGGCAGCCAGAACGGAACGGGCCTGGTGCTTTCCTGGGTCCAAGCCCCATCCCCCGCAGACCACGTTCCTGAGCCGTGATGCCCCAAGCCCACCCACAGTGTCACCCTGCTGCAGGCCCACCACCCGGACACTCACAGGGAGAGGCCTGCCGCCTGTTCCCCTGCCAAGCGCACGATGATCAAACAAACATGGTGACCACAAGCCGTTGCTGGGCTGTAAATTAACGCTTGGCCATTTCCCCACACTTTCCAGACGCTTCCCATGCAACCAGGCTGCCCCTCTCCATGTCCTGGCTGAGCCAGAATCACTGGCACCACCAGGAGCCGGCAGCTGAGTGAGCGTCTTGGAGCCCAAGCACCCCCCTCACTCATCAGGACCTGGGCCCAGGACCGCCATGCACACAGCGGGGGACCTCCTCCACCCTCCCTTGCTCGCCCTCAGTTCCATCAGCACCTGTCCTCCAATGGAAGCTTGTTGCCTGACCTGAATGCCGCCCTTGGGGAAAAGGCCAGCTCTTACCTGCCGTCTGGCAAAGTAGTCCTTCACCAGGGATCCCATGATCTGCTGGGGAGACTTGGCAGTGCAGAGGTGGGGGGTGACGGGGTGACCCAGCACCCGCTCAGCATAGCGGACCCAGCCTGAGGAGGGAAGGGGTCCATGTCAGCTCCTCACAGCTGCCCCACCGGAGTACAGCCAGGACACCTCATCTTCCGGCCGCCCCAGGCGTGCATGACAGGCTCCCTCCACCAAGCCGCCTCTCTTCAGAGGCTTGTCCATGGGAATCCCAGGGGCATGTGTCACAAGGCTGGAGGGTGCCAGGGATGGGTGCCTCCCTCGGCCCCAGATCAAAGAGGACAGAGCAGGAGAAAGGCAGAAGCAGATAGCAGGCTCCCCAAAATTGAGAACAAGCTTGGAGGAGCAGCTATGAGGCACTGTCCTGGGCAGCTTGGCTCCAGATCCACCCTGCCAGCTGCTGAGCTGCTCTCACAGCCGGGACGGACGGCCACAGCTCAGACAGGGGCCAACAGCCACCAGGCCCACAAAGCTTCACTCATCTATTGGAATTGAACCACCCAGTAACTTCCCACTTTTAGGACAATGAAATACGAGAAACCCACACCCCCTCAAGCAACACAATGAACAGCACGACCTGCAGGGTGCCCACGGCATGCCTAGCATGGTCCTGAGCATTTCCCCTGAGCCGCTGACTCCCACCATGCCCTGAGTGCACCATTGCTGCCATGGTTCCCAGAGGGGATGCAGGATGGAGAGGTCAGTGGACCACAGAGCCAGCAGCTCAACCTGCAGGGGCTACAGCTCGCCCCCTTCTCCTGCTGGGTACAGAAATGAGTGTCTGGTAACAGATCGGCACGTACACCACAGCATCATGAGCAGGGTGGGGACGGTGAGCAAACCTGGAGGTATGCTGCCCACCAGATCCCCAGGGCAGCCCACCTCCCCAGGCCCACTCCTGTAGAGAGGAGCAGCAGGCACCAGCCAGCCAATCTCGTCTGAACTCAAACCACAGCCATCACCCGCTCGCCGGCCTGAGCACACGCAGGGAATGTCCACTGTCACCAGCAGAAGCCCCACAGAGAGATGCTGCTGGAGCATGGCTCCCCTCGTTCCCAGCCTCTGCACGTGTGCATGGAATGGTCCATGTTAAAACAGAAAACTAGGGAATTCCCCAGCTGTCCAGTGGTTAGAGCTCACTGCTCTGACTGCCAGGTCCTGGGTTCAATCCCTGGGCAGGGAACTACATGGGATGGCCAAAATAAATAAGGAAAAGGAAAAAGAAAAACTATCAAAGGCCATGGAGCATTTGGGGGCCCACGGCCATACCCCTGTGCACCCTGGCCTTGGTGCCAGTGCCCGCACCTGCACACTCGGCTCTCAGGCAGACCCCAGCTGCAGGCTGTGTGACATGAAGGCCTAGCACAAGATCAAGCAGAACATAGGCTGGTAGAGGCAAGGGCCCTGGGGGAACTCCTGGCTTGCAAGCAAAGAGGACCAAACAGGGATGAGGAGGAAGAACCAGGTCACAGGATCCACAGCACCTGGCACGAGACCAGAGTGGCAAGCATTCGGTACTCCTGATCAGAACTTGCTACTGGCACCAGCCTGGGGTCTGGTCAGCCCTGCTGGCCATCCAGCTTTGTGGCAGCATAGCGTGGACAGGCACCCATGTCCTGCTCTGTCAGATCACCTACCTCTTCTCAGGGACCCTCTCTGAAGGCAGAGAAGAAACCTGTTCCAAGAAGTGCCTGGCACAAGGTGCCCACTCTCTATTCTCCCTGCTGGATTGGAGAGATTACTTTCCACACTCCAGTTCAATGAGTGCTCCTGGTAGGTTCTCACAAAGCCCAAGGCCCTTGAGCACGTCCATAGCTGAGCAGCTCAATATGCCCTCACCCACCCCACCCCCACCAGGCAAAGGTGCACTGGCGAGGTGGCACTCTATCAGCTTGTGCACAGCAAAGGCCCACCCAGATGTCCCTGTCCCAGCCAGGATGCGCTGCCCTCCAAGCAGTCTGAGGAAGCACAGGGATCCTGTGTGCGGAAGCCAGTGAGTCAGTCCAGGGCCATCCACAGCCCAGTTCTGCACCAGGTCAGATCATCCGACCTTGATGCTGCTTTAATTTCTCTAAGCTGTCGTAGGAAAGCAAAACGTCAGGGCCAAATCCTAGAAAAGGGTTAGTTTCAAAGCAGATCTCACCTCATCTCCCTGAATTTGAGAGGGGGCGTAAACCTGAACAGTTACAGCTTTGACTGGCTTAGCTACAAAGAGTTCCAGGAGGAGAAAGCCTTCTCATCTGAGAGCCCTGTCGAGCTCAAGGGGGCCACTGAAAGCAGAGAATGCCAGGCTGGTGGAGGAGGGACAGCAGCAGGTGGCCCAGGTCTCCACCAGTGCTGCCCTCACTCCTTGGACAGAGCAGCACGTGCTTTCTGCAAGAATCCACCACCTGTCTACTACCCACATCAGCAGTGCTAGTTCCTGCCAGGAGTGGAGCCTTCCGTTTAGGCTCCATCCAACAGGGCTGCCCACGTAAGGGATCCATCATTATCTGCTGGGATGGTGTCAGGACAGCACAGGAATCCCTGTGATCCTGCTGACTGGAAGGTGGATGGGAACTCTGGAACCACTGCTCTGGGGGCACAGGCTGAGCTTGGGTCATTTTATGCTGCCTCTTTCTTGGGTTGGCGGGACTGAGCCACAGTGACCAGCTGTGTGTGCCACTGAGTGAGAGCCCTGCAAGGAGCCGGTGCTGGGACCCCAGAGGCAGGGGTACCACTGCAAGGCCTCTAGGGAGCTGGGTGGTTCCCCGAGGCCTCCGCTGTGCAAACCTACTCCTCAGGAGCTGTGCAAACACCTACAAGGACATAAACACAAAGGTGGACACCATGGCCCAGCAAGGAGTGCATTTAGTCAGTTTATGCGTAGACCCTGATACAGTCACTGCCTGACATGCCTGGAGAACTGGGAGCATCCCCCTGGGGCTTAACTTTCCAGAAAGATAAGCCCCACCTGATGCTGAGCACCTCCTGCCAGCCTGTGGGTCACTGAAAAACATGCTCAGTTAATGAGTCGATCCATGTGCTTCTTAGACAGATGGTGAGTTTCCTCTCCATGGTTTTACAGGTGGATGGAAAGTATTTCCAAATTCTAAGCAACCATACATCAACATTCCATCTTATTAACTCATAATCCCAATGACTGATGAGCGACATATAAAATGCTAGAAAAATCTGGAACCAGGAGGGATAAACTGAGAATAGAAATGTGAACAAAACCCCAAGATTAAGTAGACCACAACTTTCATAGACCTGATTGATTTAGAAATAATTTTTCACTAAACGTCACTTACCAGTATAGCACAGCCTTCCTTCCCTTATCATCTTTAGAGTTTTCTTATTCCAAAACCTTCTATTTTTTCAGAATTAAAAAACCTCTGATAGAATTTCTGTACCTCAGATATCAGGCTCTATATAATAATTAAAGATTTGTTTAAAAAGTGTTCCAAGACAGAATCTAGTATTAATGTAAAGTAATATTTTTTATTATGTAATTTCTATTTAAGCTGGTAAAGGATCCATGGGTGTTCACCATATTACCTATAACTGTTTGGATGTATGAAACACATCATACTTTGAAAAGAGATTTATTCTCCTTTAACATATGATATGTTTGTCTCAAACTTCAGAAATATGTATAAATGAAGATAAGCAATTAATACTCAGCTGTCAGCTCTCCCCGATAAATCACCCAGAATTAATAAATAAGTTTGTCAACATAAAACTACTCAAGGCCCAAACTCCTCTCCAAGACCCACTGCCCCTGACCTCGCCCATTGCCCAGGCCTGCCCCCAGATGCAGACTGACAAGAAGAGGCGCGTCAGGCCCCTGCAGACCCAGCAGCAGCCCCGTGCTCACCAGGACAGGCAGAGGTCAGCATGGGTAATGCAGGCTCTTCCTCATTGTGCTGGCGGAATCGACGCACAAACTCTTTCTGACTCTCCAGGATGCTGAAATCTGCAGCGATCGTTGTATCAAAGACATAATGCACCCCTGTGGGAAAGAGAGGCGTGTTGGGCTCCACACCACAGAATGTGAGATCGACCCTCAGTTCGCCTCGAAGACAAACTGAAAGGGCATACTCCACAGACATCGCCAGATGCCCAAGTATAGGATTGTGCCCTTTGCTCTCCCAAACAATAGCACATATCACTTTTCACAATAAAGCATATATTCTCCTCCTTCTTCTTTTCCCTTTATGCCTATTTTTACATAGACACCTTGCCATATTCCATACATAAATTAATGTAATTTTACAGGGTATCATTCTTCCAATTCACTGGCTAAATTAAACTCCAGTCTGTAATGGTCTTTGATAGCTCTAAAATAAATAAATGAGCACACTGGCTGAGCACAGCTTTACAATGGTCTTAATTACTACGTTGAGTTCTAACTTGTCTTTCTCTTTTTCACTAGTTGTGCTGCACCAGCTCAGTAGTTGCTGATCGAGGGCCCCAGGGCACATGGGCTTCAGCAGTTGCACACACGGGCTTAATTACTCTGAGGCACATGCGGTCTCAGTTCCCTGACCAGGGATCGCTCCTGAGTCCCCTGCACTGCGAGGCAGATTCGTAACCACTGGACCACCAGGGAAATCCCTAACTTGTTTTTTTCTTAATAAATGTATGCCTCTTTGTTTTTAAACTACAGTTGATATACAGCATAAGGTACAGAGGGGCAAAGCAGTGGTTCACAATTTTTTAAAGTTATGCTGCATTTACAGTCATTATAAAATATTTGCTATAGGGCGTTCCCTGGTTGTCCAGTGGTTAGGGCTTGGCGCTTTCACTGCTGTTGCCCAGCTTTAATCCCTTGTCAGGGAATAAGATTCTGCAGGTCTCATGGCGTGGGCCCCCCACCCAATTTTTTTTTTTTTTTTTTGCTATATTCTCTGTGTTGTACAATATATCCCTGTAGCATATTTTATACATAAAAGCTTGTACCTCTTAATCTACCACCTCTATCCCGCCCCTCCACTCTGCCTACTGGTAACCACTAGTCTGTACTCTACATCTGTCTGTTTTGTTATACTCACGAGCTTGTTGTATTTTTCTTTAGACTCTACTTGTAACAGATACCATACAGTATTTGTCTTTCTCTGTCTGACTTATTTCATATGGTGGTATCATACCCACCAAGTCCATTTATGTTGCTACAAATAAGTTCTTAATATTGGAAAATAAGCCTAAGACAAAAAAATATGCTTTAAATAATTACAGTAAATAGAGCAAATAATTTTAATATCTGTAACCAGTCTAAACCTGAAGAGCAGCCAGTTATTCTTAAAAAGAAATATTATATCAAGTTACAGAGTTACCTTAAAAAAAATCAGTTTCACTGTGGATATATTTTATTAACATATAACATCCATCTATTTAAAAAAAATCTCCCCCCTCCAAAATAGGGCCTTTCACTAGGAGAAGGCAGAGCATTTTAAAACTTTGATCTTTGGTAAAATTCGGCTAAGCTTCGGCTTTTTAGGATTAAAAGCATGAAGGATGACTTAAGGAGTCCTCGCTCGCAGCTGCGGCTTCAGTTTTGGTTGTGGCACGCTGCGCACCAAGAAACGGCTCTGCACAGAAAGCAACATGCGGCAGCGGGGCAGGCAGGCTGGTGCGAGGACATTTAGTTTACGTGTCACCTTATTGCTAACCCCAAGGTATTTACATCTTTAAAAAGCCATTGAGGAACAACAAAAACTCTTACTTGGCAAACAGCTCAAGTTTTCCTCTTCAGAGCCTACCTGCAGGACACTTTAATTTGGGGGGAAGTTAGAGTGTGACATGACAGACTAGACAGAAGCATGCTTACTGCTCTTTATGAGGCAGTATTATCCTAGTACTCATTCACATTTGAGTCCTCAGGTACTGAAATGACTAGCTTTCACTCTTCACACAAAGGACACAGTCCATTCCTTTCCTGCTCTGCTCTTCAGAGAGCTTCCTGGGAAATCAGACGCCAGTCACTGCAAATGTGATCCTCCATCAGATAACTGTAACCTCTGTGAGCCGAGCAACTCGACACTGCAAGTGTGGGTCCCAGGTGTCCCCAGCAACGTGCCCTAAGATGGTCATTTGCTGTCCCCAGAGGGGCCAGCGCCGTCCGTAAGACAACACCCATCTGCATGGCAAGGGGGTAAGTGACACCTGCCTACCATGTGTGGATCAGAGGCATGGTCCTCTTATGTTCCACAAGACTCTCAAGGAAGTTCTTATCTATCCTGTGCCCTTGAAAATTGAACTCTAGAGATAAAAAGGGCAGATAAAAACTCAAGTTATAAATTCGAATTATACCAAATTTATTTGCTATAAACAATATCAAAAGGCAGCTCACCAAGACTTTTGAGGAAACCACAGAGCCTTCTGGATGCATCAGTCACACTGAGGCTGAATTTAGCAGCAAAATAAGGCAAAGACTGAGGACACACTGACACTGCCAGCACCCTGTGCTTTGAGGTATCACATTTCTAGGAGAAACAGAGAAGAACACTGTGTATGCGGTGATTACAAAGGCAGTGAAAGTAAGACACTTTTATGAAAAGTCTAGAACAGAGTGTAACAGATGCCCAATGGAAAGACAAGCAAGATGCCCAATGGAAAGACTGGCAAGCATAATTAAGGAAAAAGGAGAAAAAAATTAGAATGAAAAATGAGATATCCCAAGAGATTTTGTCAATTTTAAGCACAATGTTAAATCAGAAATACTGAATATACACATCAATATTACATATAAATGCAAATATCTTGATAAAATAAATACATTTGAAAGGAAAAATCAAAGTTATGTACCTATAAATAACTGAAACGATCCATAACAATGAAGTTACATGAAAATGGGGCCCCGAGGTCTGTCCCCAAGAGGTCTCAAGCCCAGGTCACCTAGTGGTAAATTTTAGCAAAATTGTAAGTCATAGATAATTCTCATCTTCTATGAACTCTTTTAATAAATACCAAACAAATGTGAAACCTATCAACACCCTGAAACCAAAACCAGATGTTGGCAGTTCAAGAAATCCCTAGAAAAATATGAACAAACTGAGTTCAGAGGTGTGCTGACTCATTACGGACATGCAGGATACAACCTTGGGGAGCAGTGTGAGCGAGCATGTCGGGCATTAGAAAGTCAGCAGTGGGATCCTTTGACCTGGGGTCAGAGAGAAGATGCAGGATTATCATGACAGAGGGTGTTCAGGTCAGACACCACCTGCACATTAGGAAAAGTGGAAACTTGGACAGCAGTGTTCAGTGGCTACCATCCACTGCAGTCTACCTATGGACTGGCCACAGATAGGACAGTCTGGTCCTGTCCACCTGCCCATGCCTAGCAGCTCAGGTGAGACAATGCTGAGGCTGCCTGTCCCCTCTGGATAGGATCCCACCTTCACATGATTCCTGGGAAGCCCACACTGACAGGGCCATCAGGGCACCAACCTGGCACACACTGACCTCCGGCTCCCTGACAAGCTCCTATGATGCCCAAGTCAGCCAGGCACGGTTTCTGTGGTTTGTGACCAAGAGCATCCTAATGTAAATTTGGAAGCAGGAACAAGAGAGAACAAATTTCAAATGCTAATGAAGGGGGAAGGACAGAGGGTGGTCTGTCCCCAGCTTCAGCAGTCAGACTCGGCAATTCCAGTCCCTCTGACACCCTACCCAGGGAATTTCAAGGGCTCACCCCTCACTTCATTCTCACTTAAATTTCACATCCTCTGAGGGAGCTGATCTGTGACCAAGAGGAAATCAGCCTGAGCCCCAGAGCTCAGGAACCTCAGAACCCCTGGGCCAGCAGAGAAATAGGAACTGCTTTTTCCTGTGGCTGTCCTGAGTGACTGACTCAGCCAAACTCAGAACCTCTTCCATCCCTAAGCTTTGTTTCATGAAATAACTAAGCATTTCCTTTTTAGGCTAGTTTGACCTGGGTATCCATTTTCTATAGCTGATATGCTGATTGGTGTGAGTATCTACGTCTCTTTAATAGTAAAAGACTCTGCAAAAATCTACTTAATAGTAAAACTTCACCAGCATTCCCACTGAAATCGGAAACAAGATATTGGTACTATTATTTTTACCACCAATGTAATTTCAGGTTGATTTAAAGGTCCTAGACCATACCATCAGAAAAGATAAAATGTACACAGGTTGGAAAGAATGAAAGTTGTTATTTGCAGTCAGCACACCCAGAAAGCAACCTGGGACTCATGTGGTGCCTGCACTGGCCTGTGGGCTAGAGCTCCCAGCACTGTGTTCAGAGCCCGTACAAAGACTTCCTGGAAAGCAGCTGTGAGGGCTGCTCACCAGGTCAGACTGAGGGCAAACCAAGACATGCTTTTCAGCCTCATCTGCCTCCGTCTCTCCTGTCTTTCCCTCTCACCTGTCTTCCTGGGTGACTTCGGATAGTTCCATCTGTATAGGGGTCTGCAAGAATGAGCTGGAGGACTGTGGCCCTAACCTCTGAGAAAGCCCCAGAGGCAGAGCAGCAGCAGCTCGGTTGCCATGCCATCCCATGACCAAGCATGTGGAGGCCTCCCCCGAGCCAGGGGAGCCTGGCTGGTGGTGCCAGCCACAGTTGCTGCCCACATCAGTGAACAAGTGTGACTGTGGGTGGGGTTTTGTCGACAGAAGAGAATCAGCTATCACAAGGGACACAAGCCAGGGCCAAGATGTGCTCCCTAAGTCCCAGCAGAGGCTTCATGCCTCACCTTGACCTCCAGCCACCTCTGGTGCCAGTGAGCCCCTGGGATGCCATACCTTGTTAAGGTTCAGAACTTGGAAGAAGTCCTTGGCATTCTGCTGGGAAACCTGGATTCCTTCCTCTGCAGATACACAGCTGTCACAGGCCAGGCAGTCACTCAGAAATATCTTGGCATCAGCCAATTTATGGAATTCTCCCTTCTGTGAAAGAAAAGATGATGTTATGGCCTGATTCTTCAACAGAACTCTTTAATACTAGCTTCTTTAGGAAAAATAACAACACACATGTAATACAGAAAATTGCCACAAATTCTCTGAGGGTCCCATAGATGGCAATGTATGGGGAGTGGACCGGCACCATCAAATGCAGCTTCTCCCACCCCCATATCCCTCCCTGCTGCCTCTGGGGGCTCCTGTGTGGGCCTGCTCTGTATTCCCCGATGAGCTCGCTTAGTCCTTGGACTCTCCACAGAAGCCTCCCTGACAGGCTTAGAACTGGCATAGCTCAGTGCTGACCTGCGGGCATCGGGGTTGTCATGCCATCCGAGTTGGGACACTCAAACTCACATCTCAGTGACTCTGTTCCCCTGAACACCAAGATGACAACCCTCAGCTGCTTTGTCTTCTCCTGGCTGCACCTGCACCCACTCGGTCCCTGCAGCCCACTCCCCTAGGCTGAGGTCCATTAGAAGACAAGCCACACCTCTGATGCTGGAGGTCCCCTTCCCCATCACTTGCCCCACTCTAACTTCCAGTCACCCTGGTCCTCCTTGCCCTGAGTCTCCCTGAGGGAAACGCTCCCTAGAGAGCCTGGTTCACCCCTCAAACCCTCATGGACACCTGCCAGAACAGCTCTGAGCACCCCCTGGCACCTATGTGGTGGCTCTTTTCCCACCAAGCTCTGAGGGAGGAACCTTGTCTCATGCCCTTCTGTTCTCTGACATCCCCTGTATACAGAAGGTGTTCAATAAATATGTGGTGGATGAGCATACAGATATTCTGAAGCCTGTTAGAGCCATCGCAACAAATTAACGAAATCTCCTGACGGTTGGTTGTACATTGGTCTTTCAAACATGATTTGGTAAGCGAGGACTCGAGGGGTAGGCTGGCCCTCCTGTCCACAGCAGCGCCAAACAGGAATGCACGCTGTCACCTCCCTCCTCCCCAGGTGCCTGTGTCACTGTGCAGTGCTCACTCTGGGATCTTGTTATGCTGCAGCTGCTAATTCATGAGGTATGGATGGGAGGCAAGAGTCTGCCCTTCTAACCAGTCCTGAGGTGGGGCCAGAGCAGCTGCTCCAAGGGTCTGAAGCATGTGGCCTGGCACACAGCTGGTGTCTCACAGACGCTGTTGAGCTGCACTGAGAGTTCTGCCTCCACGGCTCCTGTAGAGGTGCCCAGGACAACACTCTGAGCTGCCAGGGGAAGCAGGGGTTCCTCTCGGCCTGCTAGCCACATGCCATGCTCATCCTCTTAGAGCCCCTCATGGGCCAGGTCTGGTTCCTTCCCGCCTGTCACAGTCCTTCCTCTTGTTCCATCCTAATTGTGGGCATTTTCTGCACAAGCCTGTCCATCTCTCCTTCTCTCCAATTAGCCACACTTCTCAGAGTGTGGCTCTGAGCAGTTATCAGACCCCTACTCAACTCCTCCGATCTCTGCCTCTAGGGAATTCTCTCCCTCCCAATATCCAGGCTGATATCCTGCAAAGCTCAGTGTCCACACAGCTCAAACTGCACTCTGCTCCCTGTGCTGCACACCACTTCTGCCACCTGCTGGCCCATCCAGGCCCACCACCCTCGGCCTCCCAAGCAGCTTCCTTCCTATTCTTCCCCTACTCTAGCCAGCTTAAGCCACCAGCCCTAAAACATGCGTCTGATCTGTCTCCTTACCTTTCACACCTTCCCTGTGTGTGGGGAGCCTTCACCCCATTCCCACACCCAGCACCTTCAGGTCTCACCACCCCTCAGAGCCCACTCCAGTAGTCACCTTCCTGACCTGTTCATCCTGTCAGGCAGTCCACCCACTGTGCTGGAAGGACGCCCACTTAAGCTATGTACACACATTATCTCCTGGCCACCGTGGCCCTCGGAGAGAAGTAACCCAACTCCCCATGTCACTGATAAGGAAACTGGGGCTCCCAGGGTGAGATGTCTGTCCAAGGTAGTGCGGACAGAGTGCATGCGTGGGAGGCCCCGGGCCAGCTGCTCTGAGGCTGCAGAGCCCTCGGTGCTCCCTGCCTCTCTTCTGCCTCAGTGTCCTGGGTGCTTGTCTTATCCCCTGCTGCTCACTAAGCCCTACAGTCACCAGAGCACAGAGCAGAGCTGCTACACGAGAGGATCAGACCAACGCCTGTCTGACTCAATGTTGTATTAGGACCACTAGACTAAAGAGGACACCTGCTGCTTGCTTCTCCAATGTTGCCAATTCTGCCTTTCTAAAAGTGGGACCAGAACTTTTTAAGGGAAGAAGGAACCTTAACCTCCCAGCACAGCATCCTCCTCTGTAAAATGGAGACAACCGTAGGGCTTACCTGAAATGCTCATTCTAGGCACGGCATGAGATCACATGTATAAAGCACTTTCTCGACTGCCTAGCTCAGGGTATGTATCCAATTAATGTAAACCGTCGCTACTAGCTAAGGAAAACTTAAAAAACTCAAGAACTGAGAGAAGAAACCATTAGAAAAATAAAACTTACAGACTCATGAAATCCAAATTATTTTATAAATTCCTACCTAAAGCCCTATCTTAACTTTTCACTAAACCTCCCCCCCCACCCAAAACCAGAGGTTTAAATGTTACACAACTATTTCTAAAAAAACAGCCAAGGATGACATTTTGCCTTGTTCCTAACATGGTACACTTTGGATTGGTATATTCTGAGAAGAAAATGTTCTTACCTTGAAGATCATGTGCCTCCAACTGACTAGCCTGCATGTTTGGCCACTGGCAGGGGTTTTTTAGCCCCTTCATTTCTCTTTTTTTTTTCTTGAAGCAAAGATGTTCCTGGTTACATGAGCCCCCAAAGAGGAGAAAAACAGCAGCAGCTGTTTACTCCAGGTTGACACAAAAACTGAAAAACTACTTGCCTCTCCATTCTCCTGGGCTGGACTTGGTACATCGACTGATGCATTCTCCTGGTCATCGGTTTTTGTTTTTTTACTACATTCCTTGAAAAGGCAAAGGCACATATAAAAGAACAACTTTTAACCTAATTAAGAAAATTGTATATACTAGCTGATGAATTCATTTCATATCTAGAAATCTTTTCTACAGAAATAGAAGCACTTATAATTGTGGACACACAAACACACCCATACACATCTCTGTATCTGCACTGTGTGCAGGAAATGAAAGCTAGAAGCAACGTGGTCTCTCATGACAGGTAAATTGGTGCCTGACCACCTGGACGCGTGTATATTTAGAATACAACAAATTAGGACTGTGTATGTTGCTCAGAAAATGTATGTCTTGTATAACATTAAGTGAAAGAAAGAGCAAGTGATGGAACAATATGATAGGATCGAATTTTGAAAAAAAACCAACAGACAACTCCCTGGGCATTACAGCGTAGAAACAAGTGGAAAAGGCTATCACAGTTACTATGGTTACTCAGGTGGCAGGAGGCCCAGCCCCTGTTTCCTTCTTGCACTTCTGCATCGTTTTCGTGGCTGTCAAACACGAAAGTTTTTAGGTGGCATAAAATCCCCTAAGATCACTTTTGATCACCGTGTCCCTCATTCACACCAAGGACGGTGTCTGCAACGACTGCGGACTGGTCGCTGATGTTGGTAGGCTTTTCTCGCGGCTTTTGGCTTCTAAGGTACTTTGAAACACTGTATCTGCGCCCCGACATCACTGCCGCCTCCGGGACACAGGAACAGGAACCGGACGCGTTGGTGGCCCACCCTCAGCCGCCTTCACCCTCGTTAAAGTCGAGCTGCGGGCCAATGCCCAGAGGTTCTGACAGGGGCGCAGAGGCGCTTGGAGCTGCGAAGCTCCCGACACTCCCGACGCTCCGGGCTCCCCGAGCTCAGGTTCCCCCGCGCCCCGGATCCGGCCCCCAACCCGGCCCCAGACCAAAAGCGTGGAGCCCACCTTCCGCGTGCAGTGCTCACACTTCATCTGGAGCCAGGCGGGCAGGTTCGGGTGCGCAGCCTGAGGAAAGCACAGGCAGACGCGGTCACAGCCGCCTGCCGCCCTTTGTTGTCGTCGCTCCGGTGCTGCCCTACCCCTAGTGGCTCTGCACGACCAATGAAAGCTCTGGGAGCGGATGCGCTACAACCCTGAACCAATAGGAGCGCGGAGAGAGCGGTGCGGTTCCACGCTACAGGGCTCTGCCTAGGCCAATTAGAACGCGGGAAAGGGGCAAATCAGGACCTAGAGCCAGTCGGAGCGGCCAGGGGCGGAGCTTGGCCCGCCCCGTCGGGACCTTGCGGAGGCTGTGGCCGATTCTCCCTTGGGTTTCCGCGGCGCCTGAGTTTGGCTGCGGCCTTGAACGGCCTAGCTGACGGACCCCAGGGGGTGGGCCGAGATCATTACCAGGACGTTCTGGTGCGTCAGTTCGGCGTCAGACCCGCGCCACCTTCCAGATTTAGACTGGTAGAGACGGCGCCGCCCCGGCCCGCCGCCATTTCCGCCCCGAGGCGCGTCACGTATGTCCTGCGCGGAGGCACTGCGCACGCGCGGCGGGCCGGGAGCACGTGGCGCCGTCGGGAGCGGGTGGCGCAGTTGGGAGCGCGAGGAACGTGTGAAGCGTAGATCGCCGAACCTGCGTCCTTCCGCTGCCTCTGGCAAATCAAGGTGGATACGGGACCAAATGATGACGTTGAACCTTGTCCCCTGGCAACATTTTATGAGTTAGTGCATGATCATCCCAGCACCATCGGAAATGAGAACTGCGCCTGGGAAATAAAGCACTAAGGTGCCTCTATCACGGGAATCTCAGGAATGGACATTTCTCCCTCCTCACCTGGGGGTGGGGGTGGGGGTGGGGGTCACAGGTCAGCAAAACATTCGAGGGTATTCCAAGTCTCAAAACCTTAAAATATTCCCCTTTAAGACTTTTTTTAAAAAAATTAGTTTTTGGTGCATACCGCTCTTTTACAACCTGCTGTCAGTTAAACTCAGGAGGTCCTATCTGGCTGCCAGATTAATATTCAAATCTATGTCAGCACCTCCTCTTGGAAAACATTTTCAAGAGACTTCCAGGGTGGTTTGGGTGGTTAAGAATCTGTCTTGTAGTGCAGTGGGTGCTGACTCCGTCCTTGGTTAAGGAGCTAAGCCCAAATGCCCCCACTACTGAAGGCCATGCACCGCAACTGGGGAGTCTGTGTGACTCAAGGAAAGACCCTGGATGCCACAATTAAGACCGGACAGCCAAATTAATTAATTAATAAAAAAACTTTCAATTATCAGCTTAAATAAAAGAATTTAGGTTGTCACCTATTTTGTTAATGTTTTAAAACTATAATGCAATGTCATCATGTGTGGAAAAGGCAAGTTATAATTTAATTTCATCAAGGGGTTTCCCAGGTGGCTCAGATGGTAAAGAATCCACGTGCAATGCAGGAGACCCCTGGGTTCTATCACTGGGTTGGGAGGATCCCCTGGAGAAGGGGAAGAAAGTGAAAGTTGCTCAGTCCTGTCTGACTCTTTGTGACACCATGGATTATACACAATCCATGGAAGTCTCCAGGTCAGATTACTGGAGTGGGTAGCCTTTCCCTTCTCCAGGGGATCTTCCCAACCCAGAGATTGAACACAGGTCTCCCACATTGCAGGGAGATTCTTTACCAGCTGAGCTACAAGGGAAGTCCAAGAATACTGGAGTGGGTGGCCTATCCCTTCTCCAGCAGATCTTCCCGACCCAGGAATCTAAATGGGGTCTCCTACATTGCAGGCAGATTCTTTACCAACTGAGCTATCAAGGAAGCCCTTGGAAAAGGGAGTGGCTACCCACCCCTTGCCTGGAGAATTCCATGAACAGAGAAGCCTGGTGGGCTGTGTGTAGTTAGTGTCCAGGTTTCCCCAAAGCTCTCTTCATTTTAGTTTCAATCTGGATCTAAATAAGGTTCAATGTTTTATTAGTCTGTATTTCAATTGGTTTGTGTGTTTCTCTTAAAAAATTTTGTTTCTAAAAATAAAATTAGTCTCACTTATTTAAATATTGTATAGGGAGTTCCCAGTTCTAAAGTTTTGGGGGTTTGTTTGTTAAATCTGCAGATTCCATTCACATACCCCTATGTCTCCTTGCATATCATTGTTAACAAATCAGGTTGCTCCATGGACCGGGGAGCCTCATAGGCTACAGTCCATCAGTTCAGTTCAGTTCAGTTCAGTTGCTCAGTC
>SJYX01000883.1:0-14181 GCA_006410675.1 Oreotragus oreotragus
AAAAAAAAACCCCCTACATCGTTCCTGCCTTTGTCTTTGGTTAATTCCTAGACAGTCACTTTGAGGTTGGCAATGCCTATACACACAGAAGATCACACACTCAGTAGTGGATAAAATGTTGCCACTAGATTGAATCATCTTGAAATTGTTAAGTCTCAACTTCTGCCTGTTACAAAAGAAATTAAGGTCCTTCCACCTAGATTTGTGTTGGAGGCCCTCCTTGGAAATTCAGGCCTTTGGTATTGATACACTTAAAGGTAAACCCCCAATTCTGAGGCACCTTTGCATGCTAAGTCACTTCAGTCCCGTCTGACTCTTTTGCGACCCTGTGGACTATAGCCTACCAGCCTCCTCTGTCCATGGAATTCCCCAGGCAAAAATACTGGAGTGGGTTGCCATGCCCTCCTCCAGGGGATCTTCCTGACCCAAGGATTGAAGTCGCATCTCTCATGTCTCCTGCATTGGCAGGTAGGTTCTTTACCACTAATGCCACCTGGGAAGCCCACCTCTCTATCTAGCTAATACTGTAAACACAAGCTCTACATTTAGGAAATGTAATTTCTGGAGGCATCAATCAATCAAATTCAGAGTAACTTCCCTAAAGAAATATCCCTAAAGAAATTTAAGTTTTTAAAATTTCTGGGGATTGGCCACCTTTCATCCTTGTGCCTTAGACTACTTAAGAATAATCATTAAGCCTGCTACATGGCAAAGAGTCAGTTTTATGAGTCTCTCAATATAGCCTGGTAAATGAGAAATTATACACACACACAGAATTACAGAGGCCACATGACTAATGACTGGAATAGGAAACTGCCCAAGACAGCAAGGCCTTTCCTTTGATTTCCTCCTGTTTTCACAATTTTACTACTGACTCAGTCAAGAAGATGTAAGGCCCAAAACAAGATTACCATGAAGTCAAAACTACATAAACAGATTCTAACTGGATTTATTTATTCTTCCCAGGTGAATGACAGAATCTTGAAAGTATTACTTTAGCACTGATACTGGATTTCTGTGTTTGTTTAAAAGGAAGCAAAGTCTACCTCAGCTCTGACCTTTCCTTTTTTTAAGGGAAAAATTGGGTTCAAAGTCCTATAAGCTTTACTGTAAGTTCCCTGAACTTGTAAAAGCAGGAAAAAAGTCATACTTGGTTTTTATAGCAGCTGCCCATAAATGCTGGGGTTCAAAACAAGCAAAGAAAATTACTCCTGTAATTAAAGGGTTACTGCTATTACACTGCTGCTAATCCAGTTTTGAAAAAGCTCTAAAGAGCCAGAAACAGGTAACCGAATCACACTAAAGAGAAAAGCAGTGGGATAAAGAGCAGGGGCTGGGGGTGGAGTATTAGAGAGGACTGCTCAAATAAATGAGGCAATCTCATGTGACTTTTTTCCTGTTTTTACAATCTCAAATAAAAGAGAGCAAGTACTTTCTAGAAACACCCCAAAGCACACAAATCGGGAAAGGTCAGGAGAAAAACATGGTAAGTACCTGGAACCAAGCTTAAGGATATACCCAACTGCCACATCTTGGTCATAAAAGGAATTAACTTAATGTGCTAGAAGGAGATAAGTGGAGTGTTTATGTTTGTGGAATGGCAGGCAGTTCAAGATTGTAAAGGTTATCTTGGTAGCAGTTTACTGACTCAGTCCTGTCTGACTCTTTTGGGACTGCATGGATTGTAACCCACCAGGCTCCTCTGTCCAAGGGATTTCCCAAGCAAGAATCCTAAAGTGTGTTGTCATTTCCTTCTCCAGGGAATGTTCCCCACCCAGAAATCAAATCTGGGTCTCTTGCCTTGCAGGCAGCCTCCTGCATTTCAGGAGGCTTCTTTATCTACTGAGCCATCAGGGAAGCCCTAAGGTTATCTTGCTCTCCACTAACCATATTCAACATTGAGGAAGAAGTCAGCTCAGAGTTTACAAGAGTGTATATTTGTTACAGTTCCAGCCATTCCAAAAGGCTAGTTTCTGAGTTCCTTAGAGAATTAACTCTTGCTAATGATCCTAAAAGATGATGCTATGAAAGTGCTGAACTCAATATGCTACCAAATTTGGAAAACTCAGCAGTGATCACAAGATTGGAAAAGGTCAGTTTTCATTCCAATCCCAAAGAAAGGAAATCCCAAAGAATGCTCAAACTACCACACAATTGCACTCATCTCACGCGCTAGTAAAGTAATGCTCAAAATTCTTCAAGCCAGGCTTCAGCAACATGTGAACCGTGAACTTCCAGATGTTCAAGCTGGTTTTAGAAAAGGCAGAGGAACCAGAGATCAAATTGCCAACATCCGCTGGATCATCGAAAAAGCAAGAGAGTTCCAGAAAAACATCTATTTCTGCTTTGTTGACTATGCCAAAGCCTTTGATGGTGTGGATCACAATAAACTGTGGAAAATTCTGAAAGAGATGGGAATAGCAGACCTTCTGACCTGCCTCTTGCGAAATCTGTATGCAGGTCAGGAAGCAACAGTGAGAACTGGACATGGAACAACAGGCTGGTTCCAAATAGGAAAAGGAGTACCTCAAGGCTGTATATTGTCACCGTACTTATTTAACTTATATGCAGAGTACATCATGAGAAATGCTGGGCTGGAAGAAGCACAAGCTGGAATTAAGATTGCCAGGAGAAATATCAATAACCTCAGATATGCAGATGACACCACCCTGATGGCAGAATGTTAAGAAGAACTAAAGAGCCTCTTGATGAAAGTGAAATAGCAGAGTGGAAAAGTTGGCTTAAAGCTCAACATTCACAAAACTAAGATCATGGCAGCCAGTCCCATCATTTCATGGCAAATAGATGGAGAAACAGTGAAAACAGTGGCAGACTATTTTGGGGGTCTCCAAAATCACTGCGGATGGTGAGTGCAGCCTTGAAATTAAAAGACGCTTACTCCTTGGAAGAAAAGTTATGTCAAACCTAGACAGCATACTGAAAAGCAGAGACATTACTTTGCCAACAAAGGTCCATCTAGTTAAAGTTATGGTTTTTCCAATAGTCATGTATGGATGTGAGAGTTGGACTGTAAAGAAAGTTGAGAGCCGAAGCACTGATGCTTTTGAACTGTGGTGTTGGAGAAGATTCTTGAGAGTACCTTGGACTGCAAGGAGATCCAACCAGTCCATCCTAAGGAAGATCAGTACTGAATATTCATTGGAAGGACTGATGCTGATGCTGACTCATTTGAAGAGATCCTGATGCTGGGAAAGATTGAAGGCGAGAGGAAAAGGGGACGACGGAGGATGAGATGTGGTTGGATGGCATCACCGACTCAATGGGCATGGGTTTGGATAAACTCCCGGGAGTTGGTGATGGACAGGGAGGCCTGGCCTGCCACAGTCCATGGGGTCACAAAGAGTCGGACACAACTGAGTGCCTGAACTGAACTGAATGATCACATAGAAACAGTCCTTTGTTTAGAATCTGCAGATAACTGGTGGCCAGTTATGTACCGCCTTTTAGATCCAGAGATAAAATCTCATATACCAGACTTCACATAATGGGGCCAAAATCCAAAGAACCTGGATAGCCAACATTGGAAATATAGAGAAAGGAGCATTTTTATGAATTCATTTATTCACTCATCTATTCATTCCTAGTATTTTCTGGGCACTTTGAAGGTTTTCTTTGTTCAATTCAAAAAGAGTTAACTCTCTAGAACAGAAGAACCTTAATGAGATATAAAAATCTCATTCACCCTGGCTACCTCCATGGTTTGATTTTGAAAGCCAATTCTAAGAGAATATCTATAGTTTTCTTAGGCAACATGGTTTAGTAGAGTCACTCTTTTTGAAATATAATTGAGATATAATTCATATACCGTACGTTATACCTATTTTAAATTGTAAAACTCAGTGGGTTTTAGTATATTTACAGAATTGTACAACTATCACTACCATCAATTTTAGAACATTTTTATCACCATCTCCCTTTAAAAGATAAAAATTCCTATGTCCATTAGCAGTCACTTTCCCTTCCTCTAGCCTTAGGCAATCACTTATGTCTCTACACATTTGCCTATTCTAGATGTTTCATATAAATGAAGTAATAATATAAGATGCGATCTTTCATGTCTGGCTTATTTCACTAAGCATAGTGTTTTCAAGTTTCATAAATGTTGTAGCATGTATTAGTACTTCATTTCTTTAAATTGCCAAATAGAATTCTATTGTAAGAATATATTACATTTTGTCTATCCATTCATCAGCTGATGGATATTTGGTTTGTTTCCACTTTCTTACTCTTATGAATAATACTGCTATGAACATTAATGTACTATGAGCTTTTGTGTGAAAATATTTTTATTTGTCTTGGGTATAAACTTAGAATTAAATTGCTGGGTTATACAGTAACTCAAAGGCTTTTCCAGTGGCTCAGCAGTAAAGAATCCACCTGCAATGCAGGAGCCACAGGAGATGCAGGTTTGGTCCCTGAGTCGGGAAGATCCCCTGGAGGAGAGCATGGCAACCCACTCCAGTATTCTTGCCTAGAAAATCCCATGGACAGAGGGGCCTGGAAGGCTACAGTTCATAGGATCTATAGGATACAACTGAAGCGACTTAGTGTGCATGCACATGGTAACTCAATATTTAATTTTTTGAGAAACTGCCAGACTGTTTTCCAAAGTGACCGTTCCATTTTATATTCCAACCAGCAATGTATGATGAGAGATTTACTCTTAGGTTCAGATGTCCCCCACTTGTTAGATGCAGATCCTGTCTGTTCCAAGTATACAAATGACTCCATCTACCATCTGTAAACAGGGATAATGACAGTATTTACGTCACAGGATTATAACAAAAAATAAATAAACGATGTAGGCTAGTGTTTATGTTTCAAAGTAAAGTGAAGTCGCTCAGTCATGCCTGACTCTTTGCGACCCCATGGACAGTAGCCTGCACCAAGCTTCTCCGTCCATGGGATTTTCTAGGCAAGAGTACTGGAGTGGGTTGCAGTTTCTATTAGTTTCCTTCCTCCCATCTTTGGTATTTGGTTGGCAACAGTTAATCTGTAAAAAAGTCAGACAGAGATAAAATTATAACTCCCAATTAACAATGAGATGCATACACATGCTGCTGCTGCTAAGTCGCTTCAGTCGTTTCTGACTCTGTGTGACCCCATAGACGGCCTCCTACCAGGCTCCTCTCTCCCTGGGATTCTCCAGGCAAGAACACTGGAGTGGGTTGCCATTTCCTTCTCCAGCATACACATAGTTGGTGTTAAATAAATATTTTCGTGGATAATTGGGAAAGCAATAGATCTTGTATACTGCTTGAATACCAAAATAAATTTATCTTTTTCTGCCTCTTGTGCAAGAAATGCCTAGGCTGCAGGAAGAAAAAACATAGAAATATGTCAGCTTTTTGTTTGGTCAGCATTTTCTTAGCTTTCCCCCNGTGTTAAATAAATATTTTCGTGGATAATTGGGAAAGCAATAGATCTTGTATACTGCTTGAATACCAAAATAAATTTATCTTTTTCTGCCTCTTGTGCAAGAAATGCCTAGGCTGCAGGAAGAAAAAACATAGAAATATGTCAGCTTTTTGTTTGGTCAGCATTTTCTTAGCTTTCCCCCACAAACATTTTTTATTTCACCAACATTTTATTTTGAAGAGCTTCAAATATATATAAGAATTAAAAGAATATTAGAATAATCACTCATATACTCACCATCTTGATTCATTCAACATTCAACATTTGTTAAAGTTTTGAATGTTTGCTTTATCTATACGTGTGTGTCTTTTGTTGAGCTATTTGAGAGTAAGTTGCAGACATCAACATGTTGCACCCCTAAATGCCTCTTCTAAAAATAAGAGCTTTTTCCAGTATTACCAAATGCTATTACTACACTGAAGAAAACAAAGTGTAATTCCCTAAATCTTTTTATCGAGTATGTCCATACTCTATCTTTAATTATATTAGCCAATAAAATTACCTTTTTTGCTTAAGCCAGTTTGGGTTGCATTTTCTGTTATCTGCAGTTAAAAGATTCCAAAGGCCTTCAATCCTTTCAACTTGCTAGTCAGTAAAATATGCTGTCATGAAGATGAGGAAGTAATTACAAAAAAAATTATGATGATAAGCACAAAGAAACACAACTGTTCAACTGAACAAGTTATTATAAAACACACCATTTAATTCAGCAGTCCCCACTCTTTTTGGCACCAGGGACGGGTTTTGAGGAAGACAATTTTTCCATTGATCAGGGCAGGCAGGCAGGGTGGGGAGATGCTTTTGCAATGATTCAGGCACATTGCATTTATTTCTATTATTATTGTATTAACACTACCTCAGATCATTAGGCATTATATCCTGGAGGTTAGGGACCCCTGATTTAACTACTATCCAGAAATAAAGTTTGATAATACTCTCAGAAGTCTCCCACATACTCTTACCTATTCACAACTGTCTCACTAACCACAGTGGTAACCATTTTTCTGATTTAATATAATGACTTTTTTTTTGTTTGACCACCTAAGTATGAATCCCTAAATACTGTATTTTCTTTTGCCTGTTGTTGAATTTTGTATAATTTTATATAAATGAACTCATATGGTAACTATCCTTTTGTGATGAGCTTTTTCTGCTTAATATTGTGTTTGAGATTCAATTATATTCTTGTGTGAAACTGCAGTTCATTTTCACTGCAGTCTAGATTTCAATCTTATGAATACTATTTATTCAGTCTTCTATTTATGAACCTTTGGGTTCATGAACAAATTCCAGTTTTGGTTCCAATTTTGGTTCAAACCAAATTCCAGTTTGAGGCTACTGTGAATGCTAACATCAACACTTTTGCACTTGTCTCCTGGTGTACGTGTGCACATATTTCTCTTGAAGAGAACTGCTGGCCTAAGGGTTTGCCTGTATTCAACTTTCTCAGATAACTCCAAAATGTCTTCCAAGATGTTAATACCAATTTACACTCCCGTTAGCAATCTATCAGAGTTCTTACTGCTCTATGTTCTGGCCTGCAATTAAGATGGTCAGTCTTTTTAATTTTAGCCATTCTAGTGGAGTTTTTAACTTGACATTTCCCTAATTGCTGACAAGGTCAACTAATTTCTCTCTTTTGTTTTGTTTTCTTCAAGAGGATCCTGGTTCTTTGCATTTTCTTATCGAGTATGGAATCAGATTTGGAATTTTGGCTTGTTGGGTTTTCCAAGACTCCAGTGGGATTTTTAGTTTTTGACATAGAAGTCTCACATATCTTTTTGATTACATACATTCCTAAGATATTTGAGGAGTTTTATGTTATTGCTAATGGGAATTTAAATTGTATTTTGTTAGCCTTTGAGGATATAACAGTAAATTTCAAGAATCGCTTGTCTTCCAGAACTTCCAGTCTCATGAGGTTATGGACAAACATAGAAATGGTTTTAATACAGAATGAACTGGACTGGTTATGATAAAGGTGGGCAAAGGTTACCATGGAAATACAAACAGAAGAGATCAACCCATTTTGTGGGGTTATGTGGTGAGAGGAAGGGAGAGATATTCTAAGTGTTGAAAACAGACAAGGGTCAGCTAGGTGAGTCAGGAGCAAGCAAATAGACGGGAGGAGAGCACAGACGTGACACACACATTTCAGGTGATAAGATGGAATCTTAGTGTCAAATGAAGTGCCAAAAAATCGGATTCAAAGACCTGTGTAAGTATGAGGCAAGCTCCCAAGTGGCCATAATTTATAAAAGGAATGTGAGCAAACTAGTTCTAAGGTTTCTGGCCTCCTTTAGCTAGATAAGGTTATCAAATGGTGTAAAAGGTTGAGCGGGGATAGAATTTTGGAAAAGTTTCTTCGGAGGGAGCTGTTGCTGTCAGTACTTCTGAGGAAAGCAGTCTTCTGGCAGGGGAGGGGGAGATAATACTTCCTGCTTTAGTCTAGGGAGGACGTGATCTTTCAAGGGACCATTCACAGAGGCTACAATGTATTCCCTGCATAGGGCTGGTGCCTGGTGCCCCCCTGTGAAAGTGAAAGCTACCCACGGCTACAGAAGAGAAGTGGCTGCTTTGGGATGCATGAGCATTGCTAGAGTTTGTCAGTGTGTGTGTTTCCCAGGGACCTGATGTATGCCACATGAGAAACAGGGCTGTTTCTCCTTGTCCAGGGTCCTATACCACAGAACTAAACACAAGGAAAGAAGGACCCAATAGTGAGAAGCTGGAGGTAAAAATCCTATTCATAGGGTCACATGTGATTACCTAGAACAGAGATGTACCCACCCAGGTCATTCATACTAGAATTAAGAATTCTCAAACAACACATGGAGGTCCACCAGGTTTTTACCATAGTTGACCAGTAATAAAAAGTCAGCTAGCTTTTTACGGAAATAGACCCACAGACATAGAAAACTTATGGTTACCAAAGGGGAAGGGGAGGGGAGGGATAAACTAGAACATATCCACACTCAGTTCAGCTCAGTCGCTCAGTCGTGTCTGACTCTTTGCGACCCCATGGACTGCAGCACGCCAGGCCTCCCTGTCCATCACCAACTTTCAGAGCTTGCTCAAATTCATGTCCATCGAGTCAGTGATGTCATCCAACCATCTCATCCTCTGTCATCCCCTTCTCCTCTTGTCTTCAATATNGTCGTGTCTGACTCTTTGCGACCCCATGGACTGCAGCACGCCAGGCCTCCCTGTCCATCACCAACTTTCAGAGCTTGCTCAAATTCATGTCCATCGAGTCAGTGATGTCATCCAACCATCTCATCCTCTGTCATCCCCTTCTCCTCTTGTCTTCAATATTTCCCAACATCAGGGTCTTTTCCAAGAAGGCAGTTCTTCACATCAGGTGACCAAAGTATTGGAGTTTCAGCTTCAACATCAGTCCTCCCAGTGAATATTCAGGACTGATCTGCTTTAGGATGGACTGGTTTGATCTCCTTGCCGTCCAAGGGACTCTCAAGAATCTTCTCCAACATCACAGTTCAAAAGCATCAGTTCTTCCACACTCAGTTTTCTTTATAGTTCAACTCTCACATCCATACATGACTCCTGGAAAAACCATAGCTTTAACTAGATGGACCTTTCTCAGCAAAGTTATATCTCTGCTTTTGCTGTCTAGGTTGGTCATAGCTTTTCTTCCAAGGAGCAAGCATGTTTTAATTTCAAGGCTGAAGTCACCATCTGCAGTCATTTTGGAGCCCAAGAAAATAAAGTCTGTCACTGTTTCCATTGTTTCCCCATCTATTTGCCATGAAGTAATGGAACCAGATGCCATGATCTTTCTGAATGTTGAGTTTTCTGAATGTTGAGTTTTAAGCCAGCTTTTTTACTCTCCTCTTTCACTTTCATCAAGAGCTCTTCAGTTCCTCTTCACTTTCTGCCATAAGGGTGGTGTCATCTGCATATCTGAGGGTACTGATATTTCTCCTAGCAATCTTGATTCCAGCTTGTGCTTCATTCAGCCCTGCATTTCGCATGATATACTCTGCATGTAAATTGAACAAGCATGGTGACAAAATACAGCCTTGACATACTCCTTTCCCAATTTGGAAACAGTATGTCGTTCCATGTCCAGTTCTAACTGCTGCCTCTTGACCTGCATACATATTTCTCAGGAGGCAGGTCAGGTGGTCTGATATTCCCATCTCTTGAAGAATGTTCCAGTTTTCTGTGGTCCACACAGTCAAAGGTTTGGCATAATCAATAAAGCAGAAGTATATGTCTTTCTGGAATTTTCTTGTATTTTCTATGATCCAACAGATATTGGCAATCTGATCTCTGGTTCCTCTGGCTTTCTATATCTAGCTTGAACATCTGGCAGTTCATAGTTCATGTACTGTTGAAGCCTGGCTTGGAGAATTTTGAGCATTGCTTTGCTAGTGTATGAGACAAGTGCAACTGTGCAGTAGTTTGAACATTCTTTGGCATTGCCTTTCTTTGGGATTGGAATGAAAACTGACCTTTTCCAGTCCTTTGGCCACTGCTGAGTGAAAAGAATCTGAATATATATGTGTGTGTGTGTATGTACATATATATATATTTGTATAATTGAATCACTTTGCTGTATTATTTGGCTTCCCTGGTGGCTCAGTTGGTAAAGAATCTGCCTGCAATGCGCGAGACCTGGTTTGTTCCCTGGGTAGGGAAGATCCTCTGGAGTAGGAAATGGCAACCCGCTCTAGTACTCTTGCCTGGAGAATCCCATGGACAGAGGAGCCTGGTGGGCTACAGTCCATGGGGTCGCAAAGATTTGGACATGACTGAGCGACTTGGCACAGTTCATCTGAAATGAACACATTGTAAATCAACTATACTTAAATTAAAAAAACAAAACAAAAAAGCCAGCTAGCTTCCACTACTTGAAGTAGGGTGCTGATTTTCAGATTCTACAAAATAACTAGCAACCAGTNTGACTGAGCGACTTGGCACAGTTCATCTGAAATGAACACATTGTAAATCAACTATACTTAAATTAAAAAAACAAAACAAAAAAGCCAGCTAGCTTCCACTACTTGAAGTAGGGTGCTGATTTTCAGATTCTACAAAATAACTAGCAACCAGTGTGGAAGGAGCTTGTGCACTCTGCAATAAGGGCCCTATTCTAGTCACTGTATGGAGTGGTTTTCAGAGCAATTAGAGTAATTGGATATTGTGGGTCCTCTTCTATCAATTATATCACTTTCTGCTATATATCCAGTGGTCACCTACCTTTTTGGTTGTGGAAAACAGAAAAATTTGTGGAAGACAATTTTTCCACGGACTTGGGGTAGAGGGATGGTTTTGGAACAATTCAAGTGCATCACATTTATTGTACACTCTATTTCTATTATTTTTACATCAGCTTCACCTCAGATCTTCAGTCATTAGATCCCCGAGGTTGAGGACCCCTGTAAATATCCTTTTCAATAAGCTGCTATCTAAAAAGCAAAGAATAAATTATAATTTAAAAAAAGGATGTGCATGAGGCACTAGAAAAGAAAGATTCCAGTTTAGCCATCTGCCAGATCCAGAGAAACTGAAGACATGTTAAGAAGTAAGAACAGCCTCTTCCTGAGCTGTCCTGCTTCAGGTGGCTTCCACCCAGGTAGAGTCTGATGCAGCTGCTATTGCACAGGGAGAAAGTGAGTGAGGAGAGAACAGAAGGTGACCACATGCCTTCACACATGGAGCGAACACTCACTTTTTGAACAGAGATGAAGACTTTCAACTAATTCCTTAACTAGAAACATTCCTACTACAAATCAAGACTGTTATTTGTGACTTATAAAATGAGTAGCACTCCACACTAATGAAGAAGTCCTAGGATCTGCCCATGTTTACATTGGAGGGCAGGGCAAAATTACCAGTTCTGAATAAAAATGCAAAGGGCTACTGGGTGACAGCATTGGATTGTGTTTTGACTACATTAGGGATATTGCTAGGTACCCCCAGAGTATGAAGTACATGCAAGACTGACAAGCATACAAGTATGATAGGATCTCAGCTTTACAGCCCTCTGGAGAAGGGAATGGCAACCCACTCCAGGGAGCCTGAGCAGCTACAGTCCATGGGGTGGCAAAAAATTGGACGTGACTGAGCGACTCACACACACACACACACACACAATTTACAGAGGGAAACTGGATAGTGATGAAGTAAGCTGGAGTCGGTTCAGGAGTTAAGGAAAGACCTTCCAGGCCATGCTAAGTTCAGACTTTAACAAGAAATGGAGCAGCAGTGAAGTGTGTGCAGGAGAGTAGTTTGTATTGGGCCTTCACTCTGCTCTAGGTTCTGTACGAGGTGGTTTACATGAATCATCACATTTAATCTCACAAAAAACCCTAGGAAGTAGGGAGAATAATTATCTCCATCTTCAAAATGAGGAAACTGAGGTAGAGAGAGGTTAAGGAACTTACCGGGAGTCACACAACTAACTAGTCAAGAGCAGAGCTCAGATTAAACGCAGACACATCTGGGTTGGTGTGTTGCGTCCCTGACTACTGTACCCTGCCGTCTGTCAGACTGACCATTCCAGAGAGGTAATGAGTTTGTACAAAAAGCCACCTCTCAGAGTCTAGAACTCAAACTCCACTGGTCTCCCTTTGGTAATGAATACTTTGTCATTATTTTTCCCTGAACTACCTATACAAACAAGAAGGAGAGTAATTCTTCAGAAATATTTCCTGTGAGCACTCTTTGATGTCTGTACAAGACTGCACAAAATGAGAAACTTTGCTTTGGGACACAGACTTCAGAGCACAGTGTGGAAAAGTTCCTTTTCTTAAATAGAAGAGGGAGATGGTAGCTAAAAGAGTGGAGCCAGGAGTTACTCTGTCTGGGTTTACACTCTGGTCCTGCTACTTCCTAGCTGTGTGGGTTTGAGCAAATTTCTCAACCATCCTGTGCCTAATTTCCCATGTAATAACACCTTACTCATAGATTACGTTTTATACACATACATACACACACAATATAATATATATATATATAAAATATATATATTGCTTTGAACAATTCTGGGCACAAGAAAAGCAACATTACCTATTGTTATTATTGCTGTTTTTACTTTGGTTTACCATGCTTATAACTTCACTATTCAAGGATACTAAAGAGACTAAATGTCAGTCAATATTTATAAAGCACATTCTTAGCATCTGTTAGATGCTAGATAAATGTTAGATGCTAAATGAATCGGAACACATAGTTTCCGAGTTAAGTATGATATAATATATAGTATCATAGTATCATAGTTAAGTATGATATAAATGAAACAGATAATTCCTGTCTTCAAAACTCTTACTGACGTTAGATGGATGGACTACTTATACTGCCTTGTTTTAAAGCTGCTTTGTGTGTATTTTCTCCTTTGCTTAATCATAAATGTTTTCATGGTACGAGTCAATGTTTATTTTTCTTTTACCCTCTCACCTTCCTTCCCTTCTGTATAGCATACTGTATACAGTTAAGTCTTTTAAAATCTGGTTGAGTGAACATGGAGCAAGCCAGAAAAAAATTTACAGGATGACACACTGTTGCAACAGTAGGCGTGGTATGACTTCATGCTTAGTCACTCTCCCCAGTTCACTAATAACCTTCTACCTGGCTCACTGAGTTCTCTATCTCTGCTTGTGTCCTCATTCTTGGTGACTTCAGCAACCACATAGAAAATCCATGTGTTTTTTATTCGTAATTATTATTGAGCTGAAATTTACATATAATAAGATCAATTATTTTAAAGTGAAAAATTCAGTGACATGTAGTACATTCACCATGTTGTACAACTAATCTCTCCCTAGTTCCAGATCATTTTCATCACCCCAAAAGAAATCCGGTACCGATTAAGCAATTGTTTGCCATTCTTCCCTCCCCAATCTCCTAGTTCAACCCTCTCACTTAAATGATCTTTTCCTCCACCCACCTATGTCCATAGTTACCTCTCAAACTGTCTTTTAACATCAACTTCTAAAATTTCTATTTTGAGCATCTTTCTCTCTGGTCTCCCCTATAAATATGCTGATTCTGTTTTTTATAGTCCCCACACTCATGTTCTTCTCAGTATCAAGCTTCCAATTCACTGAATCTACCAATTCTTTACATATCCCTCACATGCTAGTAAAGTAATGCTCAAAATTCTCCAAGACAGGCTTCAGCAATACGTGAACCGTGAACTCCCTGATGTTCAAGCTGGTTTTAGAACAGGCAGAGGAACCAGAGATCAAATTGCCAGCATCTGCTGGATCATTGAAAAAGCAAGAGAGTTCCAGAAAAACATCTATTTCTGCTTTATTGACTATGCCAAAGTCTTTGACTGTGTGGATCACTGTAAACTGTGGAAAATTTTGAGAGAGATGGGAATACCAGACCACCTGACCTGCTTGTTGAGAAATCTATATGCAGGTCAGGAAGCAACAGTTAGAACTGCACATGGAACAACAGACTGGTTCCAAATAGGAAAAGGAGTACGTCAAGGCTGTATATTGTCACCCTGCTGATTTAACTTATATGTAGAGTACATCATGAGAAACGCTGGACTGGAAGAAACACAAGCTGGAATCAAGATTGCCGGGAGAAATATCAATAACCTCAGATATGCAGATAACACCAACCTTATGGCAGAAAGTGAAGAGGAACTAAAAAGCCTCTTGATGAAAGTGAAAGTGGAGAGTGAAAAAGTTGGCTTAAAGCTCAACATTCAGAAAACAAAGATCATGGCATCCAGTCTGATCACTTCATGGGAAATAGATGGGG
>SJYX01000883.1:19246-46582 GCA_006410675.1 Oreotragus oreotragus
GTTGGTGATGGACAGGGAGGCCTGGCATGCTGCGGTTCATGGGGTCGCAAAGAGCTGGACTCGACTGAGTGACTGAACTGAACTGAAACAACAAAAATTTATTTCTAAGTTTAGGAGGCTGAGAGTCCAAAATCAAGGTACTAAGAGGGCTATGCTCCCTCTGAAGGCTCTAGGGAAGACACATAGGCTGCTTCTTTCTAGCTTCTGGCAGTTCACAGAAATCCTTGGTGTCTCCTCGTTTATAGATGATTCATCCATCATCACAGGGCATCCATACAGAATATCAGTCTTTGCTGCTGCTGCTAAGTCATTTCAGTTGTGTCCGACTCTGTGTGACCCCATAGACGGCAGCCCACCAGGCTCCCCCATCCCTGGGATTCTCCAGGCAAGAATACTGGAGTGGGTTGCCATTTCCTTCTCCAATGCATGAAAGAGAAAAGTGAAAGTGAAGTCACTCAGTCTGTCCGACTGTTAGCGACCCCATAGATGGCAGCCCACCAGGCTACTCCGTCCATTGGATTTTCCAGGCAAGAGTACTGGGGTGGGGTGCCATTGCCTTCCCCAAGATCAGTCTTTAGACCCAGGGTATACCATAACCCAGTAACGATGTCATCTGAATTTAAGGAATTATATGTGCAAAAACCTTATTTCCAAATATAATCACATTTTGAGGTTCCAGGTAGACATGAATCCAGGGAGTAGGGGCCAGGGAGCGGGAAATACATTATTCAACACAATACAGTTTTTGTGATGGCTCACTGCTGGCTTTCTTCCTGCTTCTTGGCTGGCCCCTTCTCTCTCTTCTTTGGTAGCTCCTTTGTTTTCCCTGCCTTCCCTCTAAATGTTGCAACCACCCAAGGTTTAGCTCAGGGTCCTCAGGCCTTCTCTAAACCCATTATCTCCTGAGGGAAAACCATCTAATAGTATCATGATTTTGAAATTTCACTGATGACTCCCAAAATTTATGCTCCAGTCCTCACCTACACCCAAATCCTAGCCACACACTGATAATAATAACTAACACTCATTGAATACTTACCATGTGCCAGGCCATGTAGAGAGTGCTTTATATGTATTAACTCATTTAATTCTTACAACAAGTTTAGAGGCTGAGCACTGTTTTTATCCCTAATTCACAGATGAACAAACTGAAGCACAAAGAAGTTAAGTAAATTGTTCAAGCCCTCATAGCGAAGAGGAGCCAGGATTTGAAACTGGGTAAACTGGGTCCAACTTAATTACTGAGCAACTGCACTTTCACTTTTCACTTTCATGCATTGGAGAAGGAAATGGCAACCCACTCCAGTGTTCTTGCTTGGAGAATCCCAGGGATGGTGGAGCCTGGTGGGCTGCCGTCTGTGGGGTCGCACAGAGTCGGACACGACTGAAGCAACTTAGCAGCAGCAGCAGCAAACTGGGTCCAAAGCCTACTCTCTTGACCACTCTATACTCTGTTTTTTGACTGGGCTCCTGGATCACATATTCAACTACATATTTCATATCTGCAACTAGATGTCGATAAATGTCTGGACATGAACTAAACAGAATACCCCTTAATCTTAAACTACCGCCTTACTCTTTCCTTCCCTGTTTCCACACCTTAGTATTGTATATGGTACCACCAACACCCAGTTGCTCAAACTAAAATGTGTAGAAATCAAATTTGATTCTGCTCTTCCTTCATCCATCCTTGCCTCTATTCCCACCCCCAACAAATCCATCGGTGAGCCAATTAATAAATCAATAAATCAATAAATCCCCAATCTGACCATTTCGCTCCATTTTCACAACCATCCTAGTTCACACTGAGTTATCATCATCTCTCAAGTTACCTTCCACCTGGTCTTTCTGCTTTCTCTTTTGTAGTTTATCTGTAACCCAGCAGCTAAATGAGTTTTTTGAAACATAAACCAGAATGACACACGCAGTTTCAAAGCCTTCAAAGTCCCTGCTTATGTTTAGAATAAAATGCGTACTCTTGTTCTTAGTCTACAAGTCCCTGCTTGATCTGGCTCTGTTCACCTCTTTGCCTTCACTCCTACCACTCTCTTTTTTGCTCACATAGCTCTGGAGATGACCTCACTTCTGCTTTTCCCAGAATACCCTAACCTTGTGTCTGTACCGTCCTTTGTACTTGTTTGTCTTCAAGCTGGAAATGCTGTCATAAATGCTCCACCCTCACATCTTATTATGCAGGTCTCAACTCAGATTCCTTTTCTGAACCCTTACTTAATGTTGTTCCCCAGCCACTTTCTATCACACTGCCCTATGTTTGTGTTTTAATAGCATTTGTCACTGCTTGAAAATACCTTATTTATGTATTCGTTTATTTCAGCAGAGACTTCTGTCTTAATTACAGTTATTTCCTCAATGCCTAGAGTATCCAGTACATCGCAATTATTTTGTATATATTTTTAATAGATGAATGAATGAAAATGAGTGAACACACAAGTAAAATCAATCATGGAAGGCTGTTCGGAGGTCAGTTTTAAGACACAGTCTGAAAGTAGAGATGGTAAATTATTAGAGAGGAGAAAAGACACTTAGCAAAGAATATATTCAACAAGATGATCCAGTCTTGAATAAGAGACAGAGGCCAGTAACTATACTAATTCAGGTGATGTGGAAACTTGTTCAATACCAGAGTAAAACTAGTTTATCAGAGCAGGGAGTTATCATTATTTGGTTAAAAATATTGAATGTCAACTTAAGAAGTTTAAATTCATTTATACCTTCAACAGATATTTATCAAGTTTTTACTGGTTGCTAAGTACAATCTAGGTGCTTTTCATACAATATGAACAAGAGAGATATATTCTCTGCCCCCCTGGTGTTCACAATCTAGTGCAAGGACATTAAATAATAACATTCCATAAACATCTGCAATTGCCAAGCAAACTACCAAAGTGTGTGTGTGTTAGTCGCTCAGTCATGTCCGACTCTTTGCGACCCCATGGACTGTATCCCACCAGGCTCCTCTGTCCATGGGATTCTCCAGGCAAGAATACTGGAGTGGGTTGCCGTTTCCTTCTCCAACAAAAGTGTGTACTGGGTTAATATTCTTGTAACATGAATTAATGTGGTTTCTGCTTCCGGTATTTGCTCTCCCNACCAGGCTCCTCTGTCCATGGGATTCTCCAGGCAAGAATACTGGAGTGGGTTGCCGTTTCCTTCTCCAACAAAAGTGTGTACTGGGTTAATATTCTTGTAACATGAACTAATGTGGTTTCTGCTTCCGGTATTTGCTCTCCCCCTCTGGCCCTTACTCATTCACTCAGATTAGTATTCTGTATGTAATGACTCAGAAAAGTACAACACAGCAGAACCCAAGAAATAACTAATAGGAATCTTGCCCCAGCTCTTGACTTTAAAATCCCAGTCTTCAGGAGGTACAGAATGTAACTCTGGCATGAAGAGAACTTTTGGAAGATACCCGATGAGTCAGAGCAAATCTTCCTGGCCCAGAGACTAGCACATTTCCAGGTTGGAGAAGAGGAGCGTCAGAAGGGAGGTGATTAGAGCTTAGGTGCTGCTGGATCTCTGGGAGCCTCTATCCTCTTTCACTGCCAGGCCATGCTCCAGTGAATGACAGGCATCCAAGGTAGGCCTGTGGTGCATGAAAGCAGAGAATGGAGCTCGCTTCTCACATGCAGCCCAGCAAGCTGACCAGCCTCAGTAAAAATGGATTTGTGATAGATCTAGGCACTTGACCTTTGAAGCCCCACAGAGTCTCCAGTGCTTCTCTTCGGTAAAGAAAGTGTAAAGTGATCCAAGGGCACAAAGGAGTAAAATTCCAAAAAAGCTTGGTATTGTTTTGCTGACAGCAAGTCTATCATTTTCCAACAATAACCAATTCTCTAATTCTCTGATACCAACAGGGTGTTCAACAATTCAACCAATTTTGATCCTATTACATGGAAGTAACGCCAACACACAAGTTAAGAGAGTCTGTGGTTCAGTCCCACAAAAATGCCTCTACTTTGCATGTCGGTCACAAGCAGGATCCCCAAGTTGCTTGCATCTGCCTAGCTGACTACACATTTGGGAGTTCCCACAATTCCCCCTCCCTTAGGTTCAGTAATTCACTAGAACAACTCACGGAACTCAGGAAAGTGCTATATCTAGCATTACAGTTTTATTATGAAGCTACAACTCTGAAACAGCCAAATTAAAGAGATACACAAGGCAAGTGGGTAGGGAGCGTAGATAGTTTCCATATCCTCCATGGGTGCACCATCCTCCTAACAGATTGATGTATTTGTTCACCAACCTGGAAGAGCCCCAAACTTCACTGTTCTGAAGATTTTATGAAAGCGTTATTACATAGCCGTGATTGGTAAAATTACTGGCCATTGGTGACTGAACTCAGTCTACAGCCCCTTTCCCCTCCCCAAGGTGGAGGTGTGGCTGGAGGTTCCAACCTTTTAATCTTGTTGTTGGGCTTCCCTCGCAGCTCAGTCAGTAAAGAGTCTGACTGCAGTGTGGGAGACCTGAGTTAGATTCCTGGGTCGGGAAGATCCCCCGGAAAAGAAACTGGAAACCCACTCCAGTGTTCTTGCCTAGAGAATCCCATGGACAGAGGAGCCTGGCAGGCTCCAGCCTATGGGGTGACGAGAGTCGGACACGACTGAGCAACTAAGCAATTCTGGTTGGTACCTCTAGTGACCAGCCCCCATCCTGAAGCTGTCTGAGAACTGAAGAATCACCTCATTAGCATAAATTCAGGTTTGAAAGAAAGGAGCTTGTTATGAATAACAAAAGACATTATTAGACTCCCCTGGTGGTCCAGTGGTTGGGAGTCTGCCTGCCAATGCAGGGGACACAGTTCAAACCTGGGGGGATCCCATATGCTGTGAGACAAGAAGCTGGCGCTCCACAGTTACTGAAGCCCATGCTTTTCAGTTCATGCTCCACAACAAGTGAAGCCACCACAATGAGAAGTTCTCACACCTTTCCCCAGATGCAATTAGAGAAATCCTGAGAGCAGCAACCAAGACCAAGGGCAGCCAGCAGTACAAATAAATAATGTTTGGGTTTTTTTTAAAAAGACATTCCTATCGTAAGTTCCCAGGGTTTTAGGAATTCTGTGCCAGGAACCAGGAACAAAAACCAAATATATATATATTTTGTATTATAAAACATATAGAGTTGTCCAAAGCTCAGCAGTATGGATTGCCCCTGGTCTAAGAGATAAACGGAAGCAGCAAGGCAGACCTGTACGTGGAGTGTCCTACAGATGAGAGTGGCCAGTGTAGTCTGTCACTGGGAACCTGAGAGGACAAGGGACTTCACAGCAGACATCAGCTTGAATGAATGACAATCAAGAACCATACTCCCTTCTCCCCTAATGTTGTGCCACTAAGTATCCTGGGACCCCAGGAAGAAAATAAGAGTGAGTACCAATTCTAATATTGTTTTTTAATTTCTGGTTGAATGGAGGTACGAATTATTAATTAAGGTGAGTTATATTTTTTAAAAGTAACAGTTTTTGCAGAACTGAGTTTGTCGCTTCAGAACCATCTCTGTCATTAAACAGGGCTATAGAAACTATAAGAGATACGTGAAAAATCAACTGTATGATATTTAAATATCAATATGAGATGAGCTGGACCAGCTTGGAAGAATAAGCTAACTTAGAAATAATTTAACTTAGAAGATAATTTAAGAGATTAAATAAATCCAGTTATAAAGTTAAACAACCTAGGTGAGGGATTATAGATGTGAATTTGACTAGAATTAGTGGGCTGCTGTCTATGGAGTCGCACAGAATCAGAGATGACTGAGGTGATTTAGCAGCAGCAGCAGGGCAGTAAATATGGGACCCTTTCTGGCCATGGAATTCCTGTTATAATGAACAAACAGGCCTTAGTGTCGAGAGAACACAAAATACTAAGCTTCAGCCAAATCACATGTCAATGTGAATCCTCATTGCCATCTGCCTGAAA
Organism: Oreotragus oreotragus; assembly: GCA_006410675.1. Lineage (NCBI taxonomy): Eukaryota > Metazoa > Chordata > Mammalia > Artiodactyla > Bovidae > Oreotragus > Oreotragus oreotragus. The sequence continues at coordinate 25,192 of SJYX01000883.1, forward strand.
GATAACCCCAAGTTGTTTGGTTTAGTATCACTGTCTGCTTCATCTGTCCACTTTAACTCCCAGAAGATTTACAATTGAGATTATAGATAATGGAGTAAATGATGATAACTAATTCAAACTTATAATATTGATATATTTGTGGTGGTGGGTTAGTCGCTAAGTCGTGTCCTACTCTTGCAACCCCATGGACTGGGGAGACTGCCAGGCTCCCCTGTCCATGGGATTTTCCAGGCAAGAATATTGTAGTGGGTTGCCATTTCCTTCTCCAGGGGAATCTTTAAGTAGAGGAATAATAGAGGTATGCCTGTTGTTTGGAGTGCTTGTTTCAGAGAATCAGACAGAATTGCCTTGTGATTTTAAGTCCAATTAATAAGAATATTTTACTGAAGTTAAAGATAGTATTGATATATTTAAGAGAATCTAATATTCACCATGTGAAGTCGCTCAGTCGTGTCCGACTCTTTGCAACCTCATGGACTGTAGCCTACCAGGCTCCTCCCTCCATGGGATTCTCCAGGCAAGTGTACTGGAGTGGGTTGCCATTTCCTTCTCCAGGGGATCTTCCCGAGCCAGGGATCAAACCTGGGTCTCCTGCATTCCAGACAGATGCTTTAACCTCTGAGCCACCAGGGAAGCCCAATATTCACCATATGTATGTGTTTAATACATTATAGTTACTTAAATTATTTTTGTTAGACAATTGAATGACTTAAAGACAATACATTAGATTTATAAGTGCAATTTTAAATGTTTAAGAAACTAAAACTAAGTTTGTAAATAGCTTCATGCATTAATGAAGGTCTCCTTAAAAGTGAAATGTGTTATCTACTTATAAAGAGAACAACGTAATTTTTATTTTGGATTCAGAGGCTTGTGGATAAAAAATATTGTCTGCCATTCCAGTTCAGTTCAGTTCAGTTGCTCAGTCGTGTCCGACTCTTTGCGACCCCATGATCGCAGCACGCCAGACCTCCCTGTCCATCACCATCTCCCGGAGTTCACTCAGACTCAAGTCCATCGAGTCTGTGATGCCATCCAGCCATCTCATCCTCAGTCGTCCCCTTCTCCTCCTGCCCCCAATCCCTCCCAGCATCAGAGTCCTTTCCAATGAGTCAACTCTTCGCATGAGATGGCCAAAGTACTGGAGTTTCAGCTTTAGCATCAGTCCTTCCAAAGATATCCCATGGCTGATCTCCTTCAGAATGGATTGGTTGGATCTCCTTGCAGTCCAAGGGACTCTCAGGAGTCTTCTCCAACACCACAGTTCAAAAAATTCTTCGGCTCTCAGCTTTCTTCACAGTCCAACTTTCATATCCATACATNGAGGATGAGATGGCTGGATGGCATCACTGACTCGATGGACGTGAGTCTGAGTGAACTCTGGGAGTTGGTGATGGACAGGGAGGCCTGGCGTGCTGTGATTCATGGGGCCGCAGAGAGTTGGACATGACTGAGCGACTGAACTGAACTGAACTTAGGTCTTTACGTCTCTTTTTACCAACCATAGATTCTACTGTTGTTGTTGTGCAGTCTCTAAGTCATGTACAACTCTTTTGCAATCCCATGGACTATATAGCCTTCCAGGCTTCTCTGCCCATGGGATTTCCCAGCCAAGAATACTAGAATGGGTTGACATTTCCTTTTCTAGGGAATCTTCCTGACTCATGGACCAAACCCACGTCTCCTGCTTGCCAGGCAAATTCTTTACCACTGAGCCACCTGGGAAGCCCACAGATTCTATAGTCTAACACTTAAATGTCTTGCTTGTAAATGTCCTTAACTTTCTTTCCCCTCTGTCTGCCCTGATCCTGCAAGGGTGATATGGCTGGATAAACCACACAACTAATCGCAAATCTCAGAGCTTAGCCCTCAGCACTGCTCCACAAACCCACTGCATTGTCCTGATGAGTTTGTTCTCCATTCCCAAGAGTAGTTCACTCTGCTTTCTACTCCAGCCTCCAATACCACTTATCCTCTCTCCTCCACTCACTTTTAGGTGAGTGAGTAGCTGAGAAAATAGAAGCAGTCTGTCAAATTCCTCATCCATCCACTGGGAATCTAACAGTATTTAGAATGATATTCTGGGGCTTCCTCCTTGTACAGTAAGAGAAAGTTCCCTTCTATCAAAGACCAGATCCTCTACCGGGTGATCTGAATTTCAGCCTCTCTGGCTTTCTCAAAGACCTGAATCTGTAGTAATTCCCTTTCTCCTTTGTACCATCAACTTTTCTCCATATTGGATGACTGCCACTAGCATATAAATATACTTTGGATGGTAATCATTAAAAAAAATATCTTCCCCTCACTTCGTACTCCACAACCATCCTCCACACTCTGAACATGTTGTGAAAAGTTGTCTACAGCCACTGCCTCAACTTACTTCCTTCCCATCTCCCTCCCCCCAGCCCTGATTCACTCTAATAAGAATTCTATCCCAAATATTCGGCTGAAACTGTTCCCAGAAAGATCATCAAAGTCTTCCCAGTCCTCACCCTAGTCTCCTCCTCAGCCAGCATACCATGGGCCCACTAAACCTCCTTCATGAAACACTTCCATTTCTTGTTTTCTGTATTGGATTCCTAGGCCTGCTGTAACAAATTACCACAAATCGGGTGGCTTAAACAACAACCTGGAATGTGAAGTCAAGTGGGCCTTAGAAAGCATCACTACGAACAAAGTTAGTGGAGGTGAAGGAATTCAAGTTGAGCTATTTCAAACCCAAAATGATAATGCTGTGAAAGTGCTGCACTCAATATGCCAGCAAATTTGGAAAATTTGGCAGTGGCCACAGGACTGGAAAAGGTCAGTTTTCATTCTAACCCCAAAGGCAATGCCAAAAAAATGCTCAAACTACCGCACAATTGCACTCATCTCACATGCTAGTAAAGTAATGCTCAAAATTCTCCAAGCTAGGCTTCAGCAATAAGTGAACCATGAACTTCCAGATGTTCAAGCTGGTTTTAGAAAAGGCACAGGAACCAGAGATCAAGTTACCAACATCTGCTGGATCATGGAAAAAGCAAAAGAGTTCCAGAAAAACATCTATTTCTGCTTTATTGACTATGCCAAAGCCTTTGACTGTGTGGATCACAATAAACTGTGGAAAATTCTTNTGTCCCGGCTCTCATTCACTTCGTAGCCACTGGGTTATCAGGTCACCTGTCATGCTACCATGATGCGTGTGTTCAGTGACCCTTATTTTACTTAACAGCAGCCCCAACATGCAGAAGAGTTGTGCTGGCGGTTCACAAACGGCAACGAAATGCCGTAAAGTGCTTCCTTGAGTGAAAACGTGAACGTTGGTCACTTAGTAAGGATAGGAAAAAGTTACATGCTGAGGTTGCTAAGATCGAATAAGAATGAGTCTTCTACCTGTGAATTTATGAAAAAGCAAAAAGAAATTTTTGTTGGTTTTGCTGTCACACCTCAAACTGCAAAAGTTACAGCCACCATGCGTGAGAAGTGCTTAGTTAAGAAGGCAAAAGCATCACATTTATACAGTGTGATATTTTGAGAGACCACATTCACACAACTTTTACCATAAGAGATTGTCTGAGTCTTCTACCTGTGAATTTATGAAAAAGCAAAAAGAAATTTTTGTTGGTTTTGCTGTCACACCTCAAACTGCAAAAGTTACAGCCACCATGCGTGAGAAGTGCTTAGTTAAGAAGGCAAAAGCATCACATTTATACAGTGTGATATTTTGAGAGACCACATTCACACAACTTTTATCATAAGAGATTGTCCCAATTGTTCTATTTTATTATCAGTTCTTGGCTTCCCTGGTGGCTCATGGTAAAGAATCTGACCACAGTGTAGGAGACCCAGATTCAATCCCTGGGTCAGGAAGATCCCCTGGAGAAGGGAATGGCAACCCACTCCAGTATTCTTGCCTGGAGAATTCCATGGGCAGAGGAGCCTGGTGGGCTACAGTCCATGGGGTCACAGAGAGTCGGACACCACTGAGTAACTAACACTCACCATAAACCTCTTCCTATATCTGATTCATAAATTAAAGTGTATTATAGGTATTTGCCTTTAGAAAATCCCCAAATTTCAGGCATCCCCTGGGGATCCTGGTATGTGACCCTTGCAGATAAAGGGGATCAGCCATCATGGTCACCTGGGGGATTTCCCTGAGAACCCCCTTTCTCTAAAGTCAGGACTTAGAACAGAGAGAAGCCTCAAGAACCAAAGTCTGGAGATGTGGGCTGACTTGTCCGTGACCGCAGAGCCAGCCCGTGCCAGACCTGTGGTAAGCGATAGTGGAAGACAACAGCAACGTCCCTCATGAATGCCTGAAGCACTGTGATGTGGCTGCTGGGAGTCACAGCCGAACAGGCTGGGCCTTTCCTTAGGCTGTGTCCCACTGGGGTATAAGGACCACTGAGCAGCGTGGGGACCGAGGTCTGGAGGCCAGGCTCCCTTCTAAGCTGCCACCTTTTCCATGGGAAATTCAGGTGTTCCCAGCTATAACATGAGTCAGATGACATAGATGGCCTTCATGTCTTTGTGTTGTTTGATGCTTTAGAATTGGAGCCCTTCAATTGTCTTGAATTATAGAAAAGAAAATGCCAAGTTATACTGGCTGAAGTCAGGGAGAGAAGGCAAGAATCTGTCCCTGCCCCAGGCAAGCCCCTGGTCACACCCTCTGCACATTAAGGAACCCTAGGGTTCCTCACAGCCCAGTCCGAGAAACCACTGGGTTGGAGGCCCTATAAGATGTTCTGGTTGTGTAGGTGTGTGACACGCAGGAGGTGGAGGTGTGCTAGCAAAGACCCCACCCCCGCCCCAGAAACATCCATTGGCCATAGGCCAGCGGATTCTCTTTTCCTTCCATTTCCTCCAGAAGATGGTAGGTCTTGGGTAAACACAGGGTTATGATTTGAGCTTTTTCCTCAAAGAACTTAGTGTTAAATCTTCATGGTGAATGTTCCATGAGTCCTTGTTGATGAGATGAGAAAACGTCTTTTGAGGTTTGCAGAAACTAAAAAGTACTCTTAGAGACATTTGACGTTGTACCCAGAGCACATGTTCATGCATGTATGAACACAGTTGCAAGCCCAAATTTATTTCATTCTCTTTGTTTCATTAAAAAAAAAAAATGCTGATAGTGACCCAATGAAGTGTTTTTTACAGCCCATTGGTAGTGTCGATGAAAATAATCAGTTGTTGTTCAGTTGCTCAGTTGTGTCCAACTCTTTGCAATACCATGGACTGCACCCACCAGGCTTCCCTGTCCTTCACGGTCTCCCGAAGTTTGCTCAAACTCACGTCCGTTGAGTCAGTGATACCATCCGACCATCTCATGCTCTGTTGCCCGCTTCTCCTCCTGTCCTCAGTCTTGCCCAGCCCCAGAGTCTTTTCCAGTGAGTTGGCTCTTTGCATCAGGTGGCCAAAGTATTGGAGCTTCAGCTTTAGCATCAGTCCTTCCAGTGAATATTCAGAGTTGATTTCCTTTAGGATGGACTGGTTTGATCTCCTTGCAGTCCAAGTGACTCTCAAGAGTCTTCTCAAGCACCATAGTTCAAAAGCATCAATTCTTTGGTGCTCAGCCTTTTTTATGATCCAACTCTCACATCCATACATGACTCCTGGAAAAACCGTAGCTTTGACTGCCCTTGGGCAAACCACCTAAACTTCCTCTGTAACAACCTATATAATAATAGAAAAGGGTTTGATTTGAGCCAAACCGAGGACTACAGCCTGGTAGACGACCTCTCAGATAACTCTGAGGAGCTTCTCTGGAGAAGCAGGGCTTCCAGTACAGGGTTTTTTTTTTTTTTTTTTTCCACTTTTTATTTTGTACTTGGGTGTAGCCAACTAACAACGTTGTGATGGTTTCAGGAGGACAGCAGAGCGACAGGCATACATATACTTGTGTCCACCCTCCCTCCAACTCCCCTCCCATCAGTACAGTTTTATGTTTTATCAGAACAGAAAAGATGAAATATGTCAGGGATTCATTCCTTCAAGGTTTCAAAAAGACAGACCGGCATGAGCACAGTCGTCAGTGTGGCCTTCGCACCTGGGAAGCGAGTGTTACCATGGAAGGAGTAACTAGCATTCGTGTCCCAGGAAGGGAGGTATTTAATCTTTATTTTTAACACGGATTTTCTTTACTTCTGACTGATGCACCCTCTTCTGTAATAATTAAAGCAGAGGCACAAAGTAGAGTTTTTTTTTTTTAAAAATGTATTTATTTGGCTGTGCCAGGGTCTTTAGTGGTGTCATGCGGACTCTTAGTGGCGGCATGTGAGATCTGGTTCCCTGACCAGGAATCAAACCTGGGCTGCTTGCATGGGCACATTGTGATTGATTGGCCAGAAACAGCTGTTTTAGTCAGCATCCGGTTCACCCATGTAGAAGCCAGAGCGACTTCACCATATCTCGATCCGTGAGAATTCCTTTCATCAGTAGGTTGTGCCCTGGAGAAGGCTGGTGGGGGTGCCCACTGGCCATTCCCCGTTCCTCCCACTGAGGTTAAACATGGGCTCTCCTGTTATATCAGGGGTCAGCAAACCACTGTCCACAGACAAAGTGCAGCCTGTCTCCTGTTTATGCATGGCCCAGGGCACAAGGTGAGCAATGTGAGCCCAAGCTGGGGTCCCCTCCACCCCTGCTTCCCACTCTGCTCCCAGCACCTGCTGGACCCTGAGCTCTGGACTCCCAGTCTGGGAGTTGGAGAGGCATTGGAGGAAATGGATTTTGCTTCCGGTTAGTTTTCCAGGAGGAACCAACTGGTCCTTCAGGAGGAACAGGTCTGGGTATCATTGGCAAAGAGAAATTGATGGCAGGGGCTGAGTCCCCATCAACTACCCCCATCTATCTGATCTGGCCTGCTAGCCCCCCTCCCCCAGCAGGCTGTTCTTCTTGAGGTGGTCTCCAGCCAATGCAGTTGAACCCATAGGGTGCCCGCTACCAAGGGCAAATTTATATTTGCTTCTTGACCCAGAGGGTCCAGCCGGGCTTTCCTGATAGCTCAGCTGGTAAAGAATCCACCTGCAATGCAGGAGACCCTGGTTCGATTCCTAGGTCAGGAAGATCCACTGGAGAAGGGATAGGCTACCCACTGCAGTATTCTTGGGCTGCCCTTGTGGCTCAGCTGGTAAAGAATTCACCCACCATGCGGGAGACCTGGGTTCGATCCCTGGGTTGGGAAGATCCCCTGGAGAAGGGAAAGGCTACCCACTCCAGTATTCTGGCCTGGAGAATTCCATAGACTGTGTGTAGTTCGTGGTGTTGCAAAGAGTTGGACACGACTGAGTGACTTTCACTCTCACTTTCTTGACCCACAACATCTGAAATATTTACTATCTGTAATTTTACAGGAAAAGTTTGCCCACTCTGATGCTATATGATATCAGGCAGTACATCACATAATCCTATAAAGACTCAGCCACTTTGAATCACAGTAAAGAGTAGTAGTAGCTACCATTTGTGGAGGTTCAGGAAGGTTAAACAATTTGCCTAAGGTCACACAGCTCACAAGTGGCCTAGTGGGAATTTTGCAGTGACAGTTTGGCAGGAGAACAGAGTGGAACAAATGGAAGTTTCTTGGTCCCTGACCACACTGATGGCGTGTGGCCCCCACTTCGACTTCTCCAGGGACTGTCCTCACCTCCACTGCTGGCCAGCTGTGTGTCCCACCCCTCCTCATGTGTTTGCTCTGGGGTGGCTGCCAATACTAGTTTTTAATTATCATGGTCCCACATTGGGAGACTGTGGCCATAATTTCTCTTTCTGTCATTTTCATCCCTGTGTGGCCTCACTGATTTAGTGGCTCCTTTGTGACTTGACTAATTCCCCCCGGAAACTCAGGTTTCCTCTTAAACTTCACCTTGTGGTCCAGGGAGGAGATCACTGTGTTTAAGGCTGTCCAGTTCAGTTTCTGGTGCGTCAGAGCTCGCAAAGCCCCCTGCTTCCCTCTGGTCTGCCCCTGACTCATCCTTTGTGGGGCAGACATATCTCACTTACCCGAGCATCATTCAGGAATGTGCTGTGAAGTGGATTTTCCAGGAATCAGAGCTCCCTTCTCTGAACTCCCAGCTTTGGAAACTTGTAACCATCTTGCACGCTAATCTTTATAAATGACACCACGCCTGGTGTTCTAAAGCAGAACTCATTGTCCACACCTCTCCCTGATAGCATAGTAAACCCATTCAAGTGACTGCGCAGGAAATAGTGAAGGACAGGGAAGCCTGGTGTGCTGCAGTCTGTGGGGTCACAATGAGTCAGACACGACCGAGCGACTGAACAACAGCAAGATGGTGGGCAGCTGTGAGAATCTGAGAAATTGACTTAATGCCTTGAAGTTTCTGCTTCCTCTTCTGTGAAATGAGGATGGTATTACCGATCCTGTAGAGTTGAGTGTGTTGTGGGGAACTGAGATAATTTGCATAAGGCTTTGGCACACTGATTGGCACACAATGTGCCCAGACAAGGTGATTGATGTGACTTAAACACCCTTCCATCCTGGGGTACCAGTTTTCAACCCCATCTGTGCCCGAGAGTCCCCTGGTCTGCTCAGTTGTATAGAAATCTCTGCACCTCCATGGACGGTAGCCCTCCAGGCTCCTCTGACTATGGAATTTTTCCGGCAGTGGGTTGGGGTGTTATTCAGTTGCTAAGTCGTGTCTGACTCTTCGTGACCCCATAGATTGCCCCACACCAGGCTTCCCTGTCCTTCACTATCTCCCAGAGTTTGTTCAAACTCATGTCCATTGAGTCAGTGATGCCATCCAACTATCTTATCCTCTGTTGCCCCCTTCTCCTCCTGCCCTCAGTTCTTCCTAGCATCAGGGTCTTTTCCAGTGAGTTGGCTCTTTGCATCAGGTGGCCAAATATCAGAGCTTCAGCTTTAGCATCAGCCCTTCCAATGAATATTTAGGGTTGATTTCCTGTAGGATTGACTGGTTTGATCTCCTTGCTGTCCAAAGGACTCTCAAGTGGGTTGGCAGGAGCCTTCAAAACATGATGCTGGGGCCCCGTGCAAGGTCAAGTGAATCAAAAGCTTTGGAGTTGCTCCCGCGTTAGCACTAATACTGTTGTCTGGATTTTTTTTTTTGTCTGCGTCTGCCCCACCTTGTGTCCTCACCCTCTGGCCTTCCCCAGATGCAGTTAGAGCTGGAAACTAGTGCTTCACCGTGTGTCCAGCTCTTTGCTCCAACATGAAATGACCCCATTCTGTTGAAACTTTTGGAAATTTATGTTTCCACTTTAGGGTTTTTCTGCTTCCTTTTTCTGTTTCTCCTAAGAGCTGCTAGCATTTATTAAAGCTTTACTGGCTCAAAACCTGCCTGGACCACCCCTGCCCAGCGCCTGCCCCAGGCAGCCTGGGAGCATGCTTTGGGGAGGCGTTGGTGGTCAGGGGCCTGTGAGTGCCTGCGGTATACGAGCCATCTTCAGTTTTGGATCCTGGGTCCCTTATGGCCTCTCCCTGTTCCTGGCCCCACCCCCTGAAGCCCCTTCTGTTTTTCCCTTCATCCTTCATTAGGCCCAGAACCTGTACCTGTTTGTTTGTATGATGATATACCACTATCACCTTGACCTCTGACTGCCCAAAGGAGGTGCTCATAGACCTGGGAGCAGGCGGACCCCACGGCACTCCTGGAACCTTAGCTCCCATCATTATTTGCCTCTTGGACAGATGCAGAAATTGGGGCACAGAGAGGTTAAATCATTTGCGCAAGGTCCTCAGGAATTGGCAGCTCCCGCCTGGGTCCGAGATCTGGTTACTTGCTGCCTCCTGACTCCCATCATGCCTGCTGCCCTGAGAATCTCTGGCTTCACACAAGCTGTTCGGTCCAGGAAGCCAGTGATTACTTTTAAAATAAAAAAGGATTGTGCACTAAGTAAATAAGCCTCAATTCCCTACGAAATATTATTTCCTCTCCTCTTCTTGACAGAATAAGCCCAGCAATTATTTTTCAACAGATAGAACTGCTGGTACAGAAAGTCTAAAGTTTCCCCTTCTTTCAATTCTCAATTTAGAAAATTAATTAATTCCCAGGCCTGGGGCTGTCCTGATCATGGCTGCATATATGTCGTCTTTGTAGGTCTGAGTCTGTCCTGGTTATTTTCAGCTGCTTATTTGACCACAGGGAAAGATGGAAGGAGGCAGAAACATCTCAGGGGCAGGGCTAGGCCTCCAGGGTCTGGTATCTGCCCTCCCTCCTGGCAAGAATCTGGCGCAGCCTGGAGCCAGACAAGCTGTGGACAGGCTCCCGGGGTATGAGGCCTCTCTGCCAGCTGGGGAGGAGGGTGTCTGAGGACCGGGGGGTCAGGAGCATGCAAGGAGGGCTGCTCAGCTGCGGGGAATGCTGAGTCAGATGGGGACTAGCCACGTCTTTCTGAGAAGCCTGGGGAAACTCTGAGTCAACCGCACACCTCGACGCCGGCTGACACACTCGGGCAGCCCTGCATCCAGGGCTCGGGAGAACAGCTCCACGAGCAGCAACTTCATCCCAGGGATACCCCACCTTCAAGAATCATTTTCCACATGCACGGGGTGCATGTCCATTCCCCAGACAAAACCAATGAGCTCATCTCAGAGCTTAATTTGCCTGTGATTACATCCCTGAAATCATTCATGATCCCTGTCCCAGAATTTTTTTTTGTAATCAACTCTTCACGTCCCTGAGAAGAAGGCTTGCTTGTTGTGATGGAGAAATAGCTTTGCAGCCGCTGAACTCTGAACCCGCTTCCAGGAAACTCCAAGCTGGGAGGATCTGGTTACATAAATCTTCAGCCTGCCAGGTTTTATTTATACAAACCCTGAAGCAAGAGCCATGTGGTCCAGTACCCTACAGATTTCTGGTTTCTTGTAGCGCCTATTGGCTGTTACTAAGGGGGGACTTTTAATTGGATTTCTTAAGAGGCATGGGCTTTCCACGTGGCTCAGTGGTAAAGAATCCGCCTGTCAGTGCAGAAGACTCAAGAGAAGCAGCTTTAATCCTTGGGTCAGGAAGATCCCCTGGAGGAGGAAATGGCAACCCACTCCAGTATTCTTTTTTTGTTTTTAATTTTATTTGTATTTCTTTTTTTTTTTTTTTTTAACACCAAAGCATTTCATATTGGGGACTAGCCAATTAACAATGTGGTGATAGTTTCAGGTGAACAGCAAAGGGACTCAGTCATGCATATACATGTATCCATTCTCCCCCAAGCCCCGCTCCCATCCAGCCACTCCAGTATTCTTGCCTGGGAAATCCCATGGACAGAGAAGCCTGGTGGGCTGTGGTCCATGGGGGCGCAAAGGGTTGGACACGGTGGAGTGAGTGAACACTACCACCAAAAGGCATCAGCCAGGTCTACGGAGCAGAGTGTGTGCATGGAGTAATTTAGGGCTGACCACATAGCAGGTGATGCAACTGTAGGTTGGTGAGAGGCTGTCTCACCCAGGGGCACCTCCATCACCAGATTTGAGGCATCATTTCTGGTCTCAAGTAGGTATTAGGGTACCCTTGCAAAGAGGTTTGGTGTCTGGAAAGTCAAGTCGATTGCAGATGTCCCCTGTAGACCCTAAGGAAAGCGTTGTTGTGATGTTGTAGAAGGCATAGGTGGCACTAGGGGTAAAGAACTTGCCTGCCAATGAAAGAGACATAAAAGATGCGGATTCAGTCCCTGGGTCGAGAAGATTCCCTGGAGGAGGGCATGGTGTCTCATGCCAGTATCTTGCTCCTCTGTCCATGGGATTTCCCAGGCAAGAATAGTGGAGTGGGTTGCCATTCCTTCTCCAGGGAATTTTCCCAACCCAGGGATTGAACCCAGGTCTCCTGCACTGCAGGCAGATTCTTTACCATCTGAGCCACCAGGGAAGCCCACCTTTCCCCTTAACATACTATATTAAATTTTTTTTTATTGGCATATAGTTAAATGTAGTTCAATGGACATGAACTTGGGCAAACTCAAGGAGATAGTGAGGGTCAGGGAGGCCTGGCATGCTGCAGTCTATGGGGTCGCAAAGAGTCAAATGTGACCTATCAACTGAACAACAGCAACTGACTAAGAATGTTGTGTTAGTTTTTTAGCTGTACAACAAAGTGATTCAGTTTCACTTATACATATGCACATATTAATCTTTTCAGAATCTTTTACCCTATAGGTTATTCCAGAATATTGAGCAGAGTTCCCTGTGCTGTACTGCTGCTGCTGCTAAGTTGCTTCAGTCGTGTCCAACCCTGTGCAACCCCAGAGATGGCAGCCCACGAGGCTCCGCCATCCATGGGATTCTCCAGACAAGAACACTGGAGTGGGTTGTCATTTCCTTCTCCAATGCATGAAAGTGAAAAGTGAAGTGAAGTCGCTCAGTCGTGTCCGACTCTTCACGACCCCATGGACTGCATCCCACCAGGCTCTTCCATCCATGGGATTTTCCAGGCAAGAGTACTGAAGTGGGGTGCCATTGCCTTCTCCAGTGCTATACAGTAGATCCTTACTGATTTTCTATATTATATATAGTAGTGTGTGCATGTCCATCCCAAGCTCCTAATTTATCCTCCCCTCCATGTTTCTCCTTTGGTAACCTTAAGTTTGTTTTTGAAATCTGTGGGTCTTTTTCTGTTCTGTAAATAGCTTCCCTGGTGGCTCAGAGGTTAAAGCGTCTGCCTCCAATGCGGGAGACCCGGGTTCGATCCCTGGGTCGGGAAGATCCCCTGGAGAAGGAAATGGCAATCCACTCCAGTATTCTTGCCTGGAGAATCCTGTGGACAGAGAAGCCTAATAGGTTACAGTCCACGGGGTCGCAAAGAGTCAGACACGACTGAGTGACTTCACCCACCCTCATATCATTGTTTAAAATTAGATTCCACATAAGAGTGATATCATAGGCTCTCTGTCTTTGTCTGTATGACTTACTTCACTTAGTATTTTAATTGTTCTTTTAAGACTAGTTCTCCCCCATCAGACTTCAGTGAAGAAATAGTTGTATTCACCTTTGTTGGCTGAAGGAGCACAGTCTGAATAGTATCAAATCCCCACACTCGTTCACTTTAAATCAAACCGGGACATCCTGGGATGCTGCTGCTTAGTACCAGGTAGGGCCACCAACTGTCTGGGTTTGCCTGAGACTGAGGAATTCTTCAAGAAGCAGAACTATGGACGGAGGTTCTTGACATTGTACAGGAGGCAGTGATCAAGACCATCCCCAAGAAAAAGAAAGGCAAAAAGGCAAAATGATTGTCAGAGGAGGCCTTACAAATAGCTGAGAAAAGCAGACGCTAAAGGCAAAGGAGAAAAGGAAAGATATACCCATTTGAACACAGAGTTCCGAAGAATAGCAAGGAGAGATAAGAACATCTTTCTCAGTTATCAATGCAAAGAAATAGAGGAAAACAATAGAATGGGAAAGACTAGAGATCTCTCCAAGAAAATTAGAGATACAAGGGAACATTTCATGCAAAGATGGGCTCGATAAAGGACAGAAATGGTATGGACCTAACAGAAGCAGAAGATATTAAGAAGAGGTGGCAAGAACACACAGAAGAACTGTACAAGAAAGATCTTCTTGACCCAGATAATTAGTGTGATCACTCACCTAGAGCCAGACATCCTGGAATGTGAAGTCAAGTGGGCCTTAGGAAGCATCACTACAAACAAAGATAGTGGAGGTGATGAAATTCCAGTTGAGCCATTTCAAATCCTGAAAGATGATGCTGTGAAAGTGCTGTACTCAATATGCCAGCAAATTTGGAAAACTCAGCAGCAGCCACAGGACTGGAAAAGGTGGGTTTTCATTTCAATCCCAAAGAAAGGCAATGCCAAAGAATTTTCAAACTGCTACACAATTGTACTCATCTCACATTGCTAGCAAAGTAATACTCAAAATTCTCCAAGCCAGATTTCAACAGTATGTGAATCACGAACTTCCAGATGTTCAAGCTGGATATAGAAAAGGCAGCGGAACCAGAGATCAAATTGCCAACATCCATTGGATCATCAAAAAAGCAAGAGAGTTCCAGAAAAACATCTCCAATGTTATCTGAAACATATGAGTACACACACACACACTTCTGATGTACACCATTTTAAAACATGGTCTCATTTTGTGGAAGAAACAAGTTGTCAGAAGCACTATTTCTCTTCATTTTATTCAGAAAGTTCTTAGTATCTTTGGTACACTCATTGACACTTATTTGTTTAACAAACATGTTTCTGCATTTGAGACAATAAAATATCCCAGAAATCAGTCAAGGTAGGAAAATATCGATTTCATTGTGGCAAGAATTTGGGGTGTTTTTACTTCTCCTCACTGGTTGTGTTCTTCACTTTCCTGCCCATTGCTCACTTAGAAAAAAGTGATAATAACATAAAAATAGTATTAGTATTAATAAGCATAAATACAATAGTACGGTGCAGTGGAGCTGTAATGATCTCTTCAGTAAATCAGTTCAGTCGCTATTGTGTCTAACTCTTTACAACCCCATGGACTGCAGCACGCCAGTCTTCCCTGTCCATCACCAACTCCCAGAGCTTACTCAAACTCATGTCCATAGAGTCAGTGATGCCATCCAATCATCTCATCCTCTGTCGTCCCTTTCTTCTCCCACCTTCAATCTTTCCCAGCATCAGGGTCTTTTCTAGTGAGTCAGTTTTTCGAATAAGGTGGCCAAACTATTGGAGTTTCAGCTTCAGCATCAGTCCTCCCAGTGAATACTCAGGACTGATTTCCTTTAGGATTGACTGGTTGGATCTCCTTGCAGTCCAAGAGACTCTCAAGAGTCTCCTCCAACACCACAGTTCAAAAGCATCTATTTTTTGGCCCTCAGATTTCTTTACATTCCAACTCTCACATCCATACACGGCTACTGGAAAAACCATAGCTTTGATTAGGTGGACCTTTGTTGGCAAAGTCAACAATAAATGGCACAAGTCAAAGAGAAAATCCATATAAATAAAAATGAAGCATGCACTCACTCTTCCCTCATTAGTGGTAAATGAGTCAGAGATCTAAATGTGATAGGTGACACTATAAGGCTTCCACAGAAAATAAATACAAAAAGATATCCTTATGACACTGGGTTTCCCTGGTGGCTCAGATGGTAAAGCATCTGCCTGCAACATGGGGGAAACCCAGGTTCAACCCCCATGTCAGGAAGATCCCCTGGAAAAGGAAATGGCAACCCACTCCAGTACTCTTGGCTGGAAAATCCCATGGATAGAGAAGCTTGGTAAGCTACAGTCCTTGGGGTCACAAAGAGTCAGACATGACTGAAAGACTTCCCTTTCTTTCTTTCATGACATTGGACTAGCATTCCTTTGTAAAAAAGGACATAAGATAAGAAATTCTGGAGCTAATTTTCAGCTCACATTGCCCTGTGTCTGCAGTAGAGAAGAATATTTTATTTATTTATTTTTCTTTCTTTCTTTCTTTATTATTTTTATTATTTTACTTTATTTTACTTTATAATACTGTATTGGTTTTGCCATACATCAACATGAATCCACCACGGGTGTACATGAGTTCCCAATCCTGAACCCCTTCCCACCTCCCTCCCCATCTCTCTGGGTCATCCCAGTGCACCAAAAAACTCTCCATATGAACCTTCTGTCTTTCAGAAAGTCCCCTGAATTAGTAATTCACAATATAAACTGAGGCTAAGATGTCCTTCAGATTCATCTTCCTCTGGCATAAGCAGTCTAGGTTTTGTACCTCTAAGTTAGCTATTAAATAGAGTGGTATTGAGTACTAGTTAGCTATTGTATACAGGCCACGCCTGGAAAAGTGTCCAAGATTTTACCTAGCTTCAGCCATCAAGGCAGGGAAACACCTTGTGATCCTGTGCATTAGAGTCTGGTTTTTCTCTTATTACCCTTTTTCAGCCTCATGCTTCTTTCTGTCTTATGATGGTTACTTTCAGAGAACAGGGCTTTTTTCTCCTGCATGACTACATCATTTACCTGGCAAATTGGAAGTGGTCAAACAAGAGATGGTGAGGGTGAATGTTGACATTCTAGGAATCAGCGAACTAAAATGGACTGGAATGGGTGAATTTAACTCAGATGACCATTATATCTACTACTGCGGACAGGAATCCCTCAGAAAAAATGGAGTAGCCATCATGGTCAACAAAAGAGTCCGAAATGCAGTACTTGGATGCAATCTCAAAAANGTTGTGCATGTGACTGGTGATAGAAGCAAGATCCGATGCTGTAAAGAACAATATTGCATAGGAACTTGGAATGTCAGGTCCATGAATCAAGGCAAATTGGAAGTGGTCAAACAAGAGATGGCAAGGGTGAACGTCGACATTCTAGGAATCAGCGAACTAAAATGGACTGGAATGGGTGAATTTAACTCAGATGACCATTATATCTACTACTGCGGACAGGAATCCCTCAGAAGAAATGGAGTAGCCATCATGGTCAACAAAAGAGTCCGAAATGCAGTACTTGGATGCAATCTCAAAAACGACAGAATGATCTCTGTTTGTTTCCAAGGCAAACCATTCAGTATCACAGTTATCCAAGTCTGCCATTCCAGTAAACTACAAATGCTGTCACTGTCAAGCCATCAGTCACTGTAGTTGCCTCTGATATACCCTGAGGAGAATTCAGCATGGAGATAAACAGGATACCAGCCCATGATAGTTAAGATGCAGACCTAAGTGTCTAAGGAATGATTTCACTGAGCTCAGACTCTTGCATCTTCCCAACATCACTAATTTTTTAAATATCTGGAGGTTTTTAAAGAATAGCAGCAATTTTTTGATGTTTGACAACTATTTCATTTTTTTCCAGTCAAAATTCCTATATACCCTGGCTCTTCCCTTATGTCTTCTGAATTATTCCTCAGAATTACCTGAGAGGCTGTCAACCCAGGCTGTAGTTCTCAGGAAGGTCCCCAAATAAAACATAACTCTCAACTTTCAGGTTGTGCATTTTTCTTAAGTCAACAGACTTAAGAATGAATAGATTCTTGATATTATAATATTTGGCAGAGTATTAAATTTTAAAACCAAACTAACCATTGCTAAATTTTTCCAGACATAAAAACTATCACCAAAAACTCATACTGACAGTACCCACTATAGTACCTTGAAGGCAAAGTATATGATGCCATGAAAGAGACTAACTGAAGGGACTTAATTTCGATTAGGGGTTTAAGGAAGCTTTTCTAAGAAAGTGTCTGGTGAGCAGAGAGTTCAGAACAAGGCATTACCAAAGGAAGAACAAGGGAGAGAAGAGAAGAGTTCCAGGTAGGATCCTGGAAAGAGCTCATACAGTAGAGAAACTAAACGAGTCCAGTGTATACCTGGAACAAAAGGAATCAAAGGGAGAGTAGCACACGATAGGGTTGGATGAAGAGGAAGCTTGGGTCTGATCATACAACCCCCAGAAGTCATATTATGTCATCTATTATACAAATACAAATATGACACAAGTTCTTAAGTGTTACAGAAAACCACTGAGGATTTTAAAGAGAGATCATAGGTCCTGAGTATGGGCACTGCATTGCTCCATGAGACACTGCTGACAAAGTTCCTAGTGTGTCATAACATTGCCTCCCTGCAGGTGATACAATCAGATTAAAGATTTAAAAAAATATATTTATTTATTTGGCTGTGGCAGGTCATGCAGGATCTAGTTCCCTGATCAGGGATCGAACTGGGGCCCCTTGCATTGGGAATGATAAGCCCTAGCCACTGGACCCCAAAGTAGATTTTTAAAAGAAGATTCTGGGTGCTGCATGGAGAAGAATTATAGCTAGAGTGGAAGTGTTAGGGGAAGCACGCTGATTGAAACCGCCCACCCTGGCCAGGCACCATAGTAACCATTTGCATGAGTTGTTTTATGACAGGAGATCCTGATAGCGAATACAAAACTAGTAAGCCACCACCAACCATAAGAGTTCCAGNACCGCCCACCCTGGCCAGGCACCATAGTAACCATTTGCATGAGTTGTTTTATGACAGGAGATCCTGATAGCGAATACAAAACTAGTAAGCCACCACCAACCATAAGAGTTCCAGAAAGGTCTAAAGGAGACGTTGCATGTCTGTTCACTTCCCGGAATCCCTCTCACTAGCATCCATCTTAGCTGAGTGATGCGTGCGCCACCAGCAAAGACTCTGAATTAGAATGATTGGCCAAGGACCACCTGGAAACTAATCCCATCACCACAAAACCTGAGACTGTGAGCCACGCAGCAGATCAGTTCTTGTGGGTTCCCTTACCCTACTGCTCTCCACGCGGGTGCCCTTTCCCAGTAAAATCTCTTGGTTTGTCAGCATATGTATCTCCTCGGACAATTCATTTCTGCGTGTTAGACAAGAGCCCAGTTTTGGGCCCTGGAAGGAGTCCCTCTTCCGGCAACAGAAGCAGGGAGATCATTTAAATGGCTAATCCAGTCTTCAATCAAGTGTCCTAGCATAATATTTGTGGACAGATCATGCTTGCTGTTTCCATGGTAAGCAGCAGAGGCTCAGGTAGATTCCTAAATCTGAGAGCAGCTTGATTTAAATGGTGCTCGAGCAAAATCAGTCTTCCAGCCAGCAGCGAGCTGGAGCTAACCTGCAGCACCATGCTCAGGCTCATAAAAGCTGATCGTGTGCACCTCTCCCTAATTCATCATTCAGTGACACCAAGTTAATGGTCTGAAATCTGCCTTGGTAGGAGTATTTAAACCATGAAAACTGGCAAGGGCTATAAAGAAAGCTTCTTTCTCCAGAGAGCTGGTTGTGATATATTTACGAGTACTGGCCCTTTTTGACATTTCAACTCTAGAATACTATTTAAAGAATCGCTGCAAATTATATGGTATGAAGTTATGGAACATTCACTAGGCTGCTATAGTGAAAATGAAAGAGACAGTTATGAGAGAGACAGGGAAGAAAAAACTCTGTAGGACCTGACAGTTTATAAATGGCAGCAATGGGAAGAGAAGAGCAGATTGTATTTTTTCTGCTGGAATGAGGAATCATCTCCAGAGCACATCTCTTTGGTGAAGATAACAGAGAGAACACTTCACAATTTGGTTCCCTGTCATATGTATTTTAAATGTTCCTGCTTCAGCTGTCAAGGATTTCAAGTATGTTTTTAAAATTCCACATTACTGTAGCTCTGAATTCTATCACTATTTATTAGTGGAATTAAATAATTGGAATTATCACTGAATCCCAAACTCTCAGTCACTGAGTGTAATTGTCTTGCCAAAACAAAAGCTCTGTAGAGATCTGAAGGACAGATCTTTAAAACTAAAAAACATCTTCTGCTTTGCGAACGTTGCAGAATCAAGGCAGCCTGGGTGGAGACCAACCCTGGCTTTCAATAGATGTGTGGTAAGTTCCCAGAAGGGTTTCTAAAGGGCATCAGGAAAGAAAGTAGAAGGAGATACTGAGGGACTGCTCCAAATATTTTTTTTACATGAAAATAAGTGGTCTGTAGGATTGAAAACTTACGTCCCAAGAATAATACTGAATACCCTTTATTATAAGCTCATACATTTAGCATTTAGAAGTATTAAATGTCTTTTAACACTTAATCAATATTAAAAAGGTAATTACATAAAAGCATAAATATATAAAAAATTAAAAAACAAACTGAAAATGGATTGAAGACTTAGATGTAAAACCTGAAGCCATAAATCTAAAAGAAAATATAGGCAATACATTCTTTGACAGCAGCCTCAGCTATATTTTTTTTAGATATGTCTCCTCAGACAAGGGTGAAAAAAAAACCAAAAATAAACATATGAGACTGCAGCAAACTAAAAAGATTTTACACAGTGAGGGAAGCTATCCACAAAAAGAAAAGGCAGGGATTTCCCTGAGCATCCACTGGCTAAGACTCACACTCTAAATGCAGGAGACCCTGGTTCAACTCCTGGTTAGGGAACTAGATCCCACATGTCACAACTAAATTTGCATGCTGCAACTAAAAAAAATCCCACAGGCTGCAATGAAGACTGAAGGTCCTGCATGTCACAATTAAGACCCATTGGAGCCAAACAAATAAATAAAAATAAATATTAAAAAATAAACAAGCAAGAAGAAAAAACTGAAAAGGCAGCCTACTGTATGGCAGTAGATATTTGCAAATGATATATCTGATAAAGGATTAATGTGTAAAGAACTCATACAACATACTAAAAAAACCCGAACAGCTCAAATAAAAAATGGGCAGAGGACCTGAATGGGCTTTTTTTCCCAAAGAAGACACACAGATGACCACCAAATGCTCAACATCACTTATCATCAGAAAAATGCAAATCAAAACCATGATGAAATATCACCTCATATCTGTCAGAATGGCTGCTATCAAAAAGACAACAAACAAGTGTTGGTTAGGATGAGGAGAAAAGGGAATCCTCGTACACTGTTGGTGGGAGGCAAGTTGACTCGACCAGTATAGAAAACACTTGGAGTTTCCTCAAAAAATTAAAAATGGAACCACCATACAATCCAGCAATTCCACTGCTGGGTATTTATCCAAAGAAAACAAAAATGCTAATTCTAAAAGATATGCATCCCTGTGTTCATTGCACCATTATTCACAACAGCCAAGATATGAAAGTAAACTAAGTATCCACCAATAGATGAATGGATATATATCACATCTCCTTTATCTATTGTATATATATATATATATATATATATATAACTTAGCTATAAAAGAGAACAAAACTTTGTCATTCAGAAAAACATGGATGAATCTCATAGGATATTACCCTAAGCAAAATAAGACAGAAAAAGACAAATATAATATTTCACTTCCATGTGGAATCTACAAAACGAATGAACAAACATAACAAATCAGAAACAGAGTCATAGAGAGAACATACAGGCAGGAGCCAGAGGAGACGGGTGTAAAGAGGGCTTAGTGAAATAGGTGAGTGAGATTAACAGACACAAATTTCCAGTTATAAAATAAATGAGTCATTGGGATGAAATGTACAGCATGGGGAATAGAGTCAATCAGTTCAGTTCAGTTCATTTCAGTTGCTGAGTCGTGTCTGACTCTTTGCGACCCCATGAATTGCAGCACACCAGTTCTCCCTGTCCATCACCATCTCCCGGAGTTCACTCAGACTCAAGTCCATCGAGTCCGTGATGCCATCCAGCCATCTCATCCTCGGTCGTCCCCTTCTCCTCCTGCCCCCAATCCCTCCCAGCATCAGAGTCTTTTCCAATGAGTCAACTCTTCACATCAGGTGGCCAAAGTATTGGAATTTCAGCTTTAGCATCAGTCCTTCCAAAGATATCCCACGGCTGATCTCCTTCAGAATGGATTGGTTGGATCTCCTTGCAGTCCAAGGGACTCTCAGGAGTCTTCTCCAACACCACAGTTCAAAAAATTCTTCGGCTCTCAGCTTTCTTCACAGTCCAACTTTCATATCCATACATGACCACAGGAAAAACCATAGCCTTGACTAGATGGACCTTAGTCGGCA
>SJYX01000883.1:56761-81683 GCA_006410675.1 Oreotragus oreotragus
AGTCGGACATGACTGAGTGACTGAACTGAACTGAATGCAAACAGCTAAAAAGAATGCAAATAAAATTCTGAGCTTTAAGTTGCACTGCTCAAAAATCTTCACAGAGGATCCATTTCTAACCCCCTAGGAACATTCTTCTTCTGCCTTCTTCTCTGTTCTATGTTCTCTTCACACCCCATAGTACTTTGGATCCTCTCATTTACACCGTTACCTACCTAAAACTTTTTCCTATAGTTTGCACTGATATTTTGCTTTCTAAATTCCCTAATTTTTCTAGATTAGTTCTTGAATAGATCTGTTTAACTTCCCTTTCCTTCTTTATCTCCTCCTCTTTTTTCTTTCTTCCTCCCTCCCAAGGTAGAGAAGGACTGTGAATCTACGCAGGCAAAGAGAGCAACCTCTTTATGAGAGGGTAGTCAGGAAATAGAAAACTAAAAGTTAATTTCTTGGAACCTCCCTGGTGGTCCAGTGGCTAAGACTCTGCACTGCCAGTGCAGGAGACTTGGGTTTGCTCTCTGTTCAGGGAACTAGATCACAAAAGCTGCATTAGGGTTCATGTGGCACAACTAAAGATCCCACATGTGGCCACAAAGACCCCAAGGGCCAAAGACCCGGTGCAGCCAAATAAACACATATTAACAAATAAAAATACTTTCTTGATCACATCTCAAGAAAATATGAATAAGCAAAAAGAGAAAGATGTAAATTACCTGAAATTCCACTCCTGTAAACATGTTGATATACCTTCAGACTTTTCCCTATTTAAAACACACAACATATAAATGACAAAAAATGACCTTGTAAAATTGTATACATGGTTGGAGCCCCTCAACATTCAAGCACCTTAACTATATCATGAATGTCTTTCTCTCTTAAGCTTTATATGCACATCGGTAATTTTAGGAGCTACATGGTATTCCACTGTTTGAATATGCTATAGTTTATGAACGTTGTTTCCATTATAAGACACTGGGTCGTTTCCCTTGTTGTGTGTGTGTGTGTGTGTTAGTTGCTTAGTCGTGTCTGACTCTTTGAACCCCATAGACCGCAGCCCAATAGGCCCCTCCGTCCATGGGATTCTCCAGGCAAGAACACAGGAGTGGGTTGCCATTTCCTTCTCCAAACGAAACTATAGAAAGAAAGAAAGTGAAGTCGCTCAGTCATGTCCAACTCTTTGCGACCCCATGCACTGTAGCCTACCAGGCTCCTCCATCCATGGAACTCTCCAGGCAAGAATATTGGAGTGGGTTGCCAGTTCCTTCTCCAGTTTCCCTTGTTACCCAATTATAAACATTATTGTTTTCCTTTGTTCACTTGTGCAATAATTTGCATATGATCAACTACCAGGTGTGAAAATTCTGGTCAGAGGTGCACATACTGCATTCATTTTCTAGGGTTGCTGAAACAAAGTATCACAACATGAGTAGTTTAAACAAGAGAAATGTACTGTCTCACAGTTCTGGAGGCCTGAAGTCCAAGATGAAGGTGTCGGCAGGCTTGATTTCTTCTGGGGACCATAGGGAGAACTGCTCCATGCCTCTCTTCTAGCTTCTGCTTGTTTGCTGGCAATCTTTGGTGTTCCTTGGCTTCTGCTCTGTCACCCCAATCTTGGCATTAATCTCCACGTGGCCCTCTCCCTGCATACCTGTTCATGTCCAAATTTCCCCTTTTTATAAGGTCACAAGTCATATTGCACTAGGCCACCACCCTACTCCAGTACGACCGCATCTATAATGACCCTATTTCCTAATAAGGTGACATTTAGATAACAGATGTGAAAACCAACATACAAATTTAAGAGGATACAATTCAACCTATATATCTTTAATACTTGTAATATATGTTTAATAAATTTTTAGAGTGCATCTTTGAAAGATGTAAATGATGTAGCATTGCCAGGATTTCGGGTGACTGATTATAATCAGGAAAGGAATCAGAAGAAAGGAATAGTGTTGGGTGATTTCTGAATATTGGCCATGAGCAACTGAATAAAATACAGGAAAAGCATACCGTGAGAAGGAGTTTGCTTGGTGGTTATGCTTTAGAGAAACAGAGTCTGAAGCGTTATGGAACCAACAAGTGGAAATGTCTAATCAGTAGCTATATGTGTGGGTCTGGAGTTTAGGAAAGACATAAATTTGTGAATCATCACTACTAAAGTGGAAGTTGAAAGTCATGAAGATGGGTGAAATCATCCACTAAAGTCACGCAGAAACATGAGATAAAAAGAGGACCAAGGGCAGAATCCTAGGAATCCCAATATTTAAAGGATGTTGAGAATGTTTAGTGCTTAGATCCCTTCCCTGTCCTTTACTGCTTACCTCTGTATCAGAAGTACCCACAAATATGGTGAGTTCTAAAGAAAAGCACGGGTTCTTAACACAACATTCAGGATGATGGGTACCTCTGGGTGGAAATAGGCAGGTGATTACAAACTACAATGAGTCTCTGAAGGAAAGGACAGTGCTTCTCTGGAATTTATTATCAAGGACCTGAGTTAAATGAATTCACAAAAGCCTACCTGAGGTAAGGGCGCCTAGTGGCTTGCTGAAGAACAAAATAACTGCAACAATGCTTCTCATGCTGGAGCACAGATCCCCATCAACCGCTGTGAGATACAACAGTAACTTCAGTCATAGATTTTTTTTAATAATTAAAAATACAGCTTCACGCAACTAAAAACAAAGGACTAATCATTGGAATTTTTGCGCCCCTAAAAGAAAGATCAATACTTTTACAAGCTTAGTCTCATTCAGATAGAATTTGGAGGCTTTCAATATTCTTTACTAATAGCAATATTTTAGAAGGTAAAATTATTTGTTTCTGGATTGTTTTCGTGAACTTGCCAACAACAAAAATACTGTAATTACCCTACCTACAAAAGGAATGAAATGGAATCAATTAACTTTTAATTTATAAATTACAAATTTTAATTTGTAAAATTTAAAAAGTAAACACTTCATTTTCATATTTAAATAGTCTACAGTTGTAAAACAATACCTTAAGAATTAGTATAATTATTATTATGTCTATCTTCCATTTGAGCCTTAGAATGACTGCTTAATAGGAATGATACTAAAAGAGAAAATATCCAAGTTACTTTAGGAGAAAGCAAAGATGCATTTTTTTCTATGATTCTGACCTTCAAAAATAGACTCATTAGAAGGTGGATCATCACTTCTGTTCTCAAGTTGTGTCGACAAAAACCAAAATCCAGAACTTGTCTAAGAGATATTTATTGTTGCAGTAAAGGATGGGCTGGGCCATGCTGTGAATTAGTAAAAGACACTGAATTATATTTAAAATGAATTTTGTTATTTGAACTTCACCTCAATAAAAAAAAATTGTCAATATACTATGAAATCTCATTGTCTGAAGCATTCATTATATTCAGTCCCAATAGCCTGTCCATGTTTTCTTTTTCTATATCAGCAGCCCATTCTCTCATCTTCTCTAATTTTTCCTATTTATTAAGTTTCATTTTTTCTTTCTTTTCATTCTTTAGCTTCCCATGAAAGTATGGTATGCTTTCCTAAGGATAGGTGTTTTGATCCAAACCATCTTTTATTGCCGCCCTGAATTATACACTAGCCAATGTATATTTTAAGGCTGTTTTGATTGCAGCTACTTGCAACTGAGTATGTTCTGGTGCATTTTTTCAAAGATAAAGTCTCTCTTGTAATGTCAAACTTGTTCCTAATGCTTAGATCTCTCCTCAGGGTATCCCTTTTAGCCCCAAGTAAAGAGCTGGATATTTCCATGCGTTTATCATCAGCCACTGGTTTTTGTGTTTACAGTGATTTGCTCTCAATCTAGTATATTAATAATTTGACTATTTTCTCTTTCAGTTTCATTGGTATTAGTTAAGAGATATAGAAGTGCTCACGTGGAAGTATGATATAATTCTCAGGATGTTTTAGAAATATATATTATATGAATAGGAGTTTTATTAGTAAATTGCTTTTGTTTTTCAATTTCTACATAAAGTATGCTATTTTTTGATGTTGCTGTTTAACAAGTCTCTTCTATTGATACTGGAAAACACAATAATTTTGTCCCCTAAAGTATTCTTCAGTGTTTTCTTTAGTTTTTCTGTTATAGTTATATGATTACACAATTGCTCAAATGAAAAGTTCAACAGAACTATAATTTTAAAATTAGTATTTATAAATTTATGTAAAAGTGAATGCCATTTTTTTCTATCTCTAGACAGTATGAAGACACTTCCATTGTACATGTTTACTTTAAAGTCTCTGATAACATGAACTGTTGTTGTAATTGCTTATGTAACTGAGTTTTACATAAGCAATTACAACACATAAAGACATTTGAAATTCAAAGTCTAGTAGTTTTCTATACCAGTGGCTGAATTTACTCTAGTGAAAGACTAATACACTTATCAAAACAAATTCTGGCTAAAAACAAGCTGTGTTAAAATAATTTCCTCTTCTGTATGACTTACAAGAGGTAATCTAGGAAACAGCTGCATTCTTAATTTTCTTATGTCAATTATGCTATACAGATTCTTGGCGATTTGGGTTTTCTTTTACCTTCTGATTAAAGACACAATATACCTTTAAAATGAAGGGGAAAATGTCTGCCTGTGATGTTCTTCAAAGACTTATCATGCCCACTGACAATTAAGATTAGAATTTCCCTCTGCAGGAGACTTGGGAGAAGCAGGCAACAGATGTGCTTACACTCAGGTTCTATCTCTCCCATATGCATTCCCTCCTTCAAAGGAGTCTTTGGTAGTTTGCGTCACTGCAGGTGTCCAACAGATGTTGGGTGAGTTAAACTCCAGTTTGAACCCATGCATGCTCAGTTGCTTCAGTCGTGTCCAACCCTTTGTGACCCCATGGACTATAGCTTGCCAAACTGCTCTGTCCATGGGATTTTACAGGCCAGATTACTGGAGTGGGTTGCCATTTCCTCCTCCAGGGAATCTTCCTGACCCAAGGATTGAACCTATGTCTCCTGCGGCTCCTGCACTGCAGGTGGATTCTTTACCACTGAGCCAGCAGGGAAGCCACAGATACTAAATTTGAACCCATAGATAATAATTAATTGTTTATAACGTTTTAAAGACTAAAATATACCAAAAACTACATTTTCCCCCACAAATGAATTATAAATGCAATAATAGCATTCTAAATGTTTGGAAGGGGTACTTAAATTTTTCCTTCTGAATGGTGTGATTAAAAAAATTTCCATGCCCAAGTTATGGATTATTTCAACTCCAATATGATAAAATATGAGGAAATACAAAGAAAGTTTAAAATTCATAATGAAGATATAACAGTATAGAAGAATACTGGGGGAGGCAGAATAAAAGGTTAAAAAGGCATACTCTAAAGCTTTGCTGTCCAGTTCAGTAGCCATGAGCTATATGTGGCTACTGTGCACTTGAATACGGTTAATGTGAACTGAGATGTACCCTGAGTATAAAAGACACAATGAATCTCAAAGACTTGGTATGAAGAAAAGCATGTATGGTATGAAGATTTGGTATGAATAAAAGAAATATCTCATTAATTTTTGATATTAATTACATTTGAAATGATAATATTTTGGATACCCTGGTTTGAATAAAAATACTATTAAAATGGATATTTCCTATTTTTACTGGTTCTATGTGATTATTGGAAAATTAAAAATTATACATATATGGCTCAAAATATGTATGTTTCTATTGGATAATGCTGCTCTAGAGTCAAACTGCTTGTGTGCAAATCTTCCACTAATTCCTTGGTGTGTCATTATTATGTCTCAGTTACCTTATCTGCACAACAGGGGTATGGGCATGTGTCAGTGATGAGTAACTTAATATTAAGGGAAACAGCAGAATGATCAAAGAGTGAGCACTTCAGAGAACAGACTCGGAAATGGGATATAATTGAGAAATGGAAGGATCATTGGAGCAGCTTATTGAAGCAAACAAACAAAACCAAAGAGCAATTCTAAGCAATATTTGAAGATTCATTTCTCATGGTCATGAAAGCATCATGTTCAAGTCAGTGGATACAGAAGACATCTGGAAGGAATAGTACCAGATGTCAGATGTGCTGACCATTGATTAGAAATAAAAATCAATATGACTGAAAAGCAATGCTAATTATACATCTGAGACTGTTTATTGGAGTCCTAAGGTTTCATTCTCCAGCCTTGTTGAGGAGGCAAAAACTGAGTTAAACTGTGGTTAAATGTAGAACATCAAGTAATGAATTGTGGTTTTAAACAGACTGCTGCCAGTGATTTTCTCAAACAATAAGCAAACTACAGAATATACATTCTGCTCTTTGTCGTTTTGAGACAAAAAAAACCCCAATCTGACAACCATAAGGTTATGAGAATTAAATGAAATAATACATCTAAGGTGCTTACATGAATAAATAATAGCTGTTATCACTGTTATTGCTAATTAGGAATATTATTATGGGAAAGTAATGAAGAGAAAGAAGAGTTATAGATTCACTACATCAAAAAGAGAATAGTAATGTGACTCACTTCAAAACTGGAGCTATTCACATGAAATCAAATTCTGAGGGGCAATTTTAAGAAAAAAATAATCAAGAGATTTATGTTAATTTAAAATATATCCATATTTGAGAGCTGTGAACTAATTTGGAACTGTTTAATATTTCTTTCTATGTTAGTAACAGTGATAGCATAAAATATATTTGCAGGTGGTAGAATTTAAAATTTGTGTAAAATCCTGTTTGGCAGGTCCTCAAAAAGTTAAACATGGAGTTACCATATGACCCAGAAAATTCCACTCCTGGGCATCTACCCAAATGAACTGAAAATAAGTATGTCCACACAATGACTTGTACACAAATGTCTATAGCAGCATTATCTAAATGGCCAACACATGGAAACAACACAAATGTCCATCAATTGGTGAATAAACAAAAAGTGGCATAGCCACACAATGGAAAATACCAATACACACGAATATATGGTTAAACCTTTAAAACACTGTTAAGTGAAAGAAGCCGGACATAAATGCCCATACAGTGCATAATTCCATTTATACTAAATGTCCATCATAGGCAAATCCATTGAGACAGAAACCAAATTAGTGGCTGCCAAGGGCTAGAGGTAGGGGGAAACAGAACAACCCAACCCCAAAACTTCTCAGGGTGATGGAAAATCTTCAGATTAGATAGTGGTGATGGTTGTGAATATACCAAAATCCACTGAATTGTATAATTTAAAATGGTGTTAAAAAAATGTAAATATTCATTCAAATAAAATTAGTGTATATCCAAAGAGCCGATAGGATGAAAACGAATGATTTGCTTATTACTGAAGAATAGACTAGTTAAATGAATACTGAATTAACCAGAACGTTAAGAAGAGAAAAAGAATAATATTGAGATCTGTCCGGAAGAGAACTGACACCCTTAACAATCAGTGTAGTAGATACTTCAGGAGTGGCTGTTTGACCTACAGGGAGGCTATCTTCCTTAAGAACCCTCCCCAGTAGCCAGGGGTAGGCTTAGGCAGAAATTGATGCCCTTGAAGGAGTTGACTGGTCCAGAGATAGACATGTGACCTAAATTATGCCATCAAGATCTGACCCCAGGATTTTGGAATTTGAAGCTAAGTGATATTAGAGACATAAAATTATATAAATAGTAGCACTCTAAGGATAAAGGTCCATGAATTTATTGCAAAAGATCTTAAACTTGCCTTGGTATCTGGTTCAGCAACATTCAGTTAATACTCTCTTGTCAGGTACTATGCCCTTGCAATATTTTGCTTCTTCTCCACACCAGTCCCCACTTTTTTAGCACAAGCTAGCATGATTAGGCTTCTATTAGGTAAAATCATAAATAATATTTCAAAACAAATCACTTGAGGTAATATTTATATAGCATTAAGAAAAAAGTACCAATTTCATGTCATCAATGAAATTTTAAATACTAAATGTAAATACTCGATGACATTTACTTTAATATGAATAATAAAGTTCTGGAAATTCCAGGAAAGATAAACATAGACATGAGAGAAGTAACAAAAGCTATCAATAAAAAAGAACATGATTTTTCCATTTAGCTTTATGATAATGCAGTAGGTTATCCTTATAATTCTAATTTTGAAAGTGAAAGATTGATGAAAATCATGACACACATAGGTCCATGGGTGGCTGTTTGAGAACTACTGAATTAAAACCTAAAGATTTAAAATACAGAATTTAAAAGCATATTTTGGTTATTCAGTTAGGTCATTTTTGTAAACAGGGATTGAAGTAGTAGAAATTGATTACCTCAAAGTCAGGAGGATAATTTAAAGCCTGCTTCCAGAACCCCCCTGACTAATGCTCTTTGGGCACAAATATATTGTTAAAGAAATGTTTCCTGACAATTAGAAGTATAATGATTAAAACAATGGTAACCTATTCATTACAACTTACTGGTAATCAAAGCTTGCTTATAAATGTTTAGATTGTAACAGCTTAGACATTTCATTAACATTTATTGCAAGTTTGAGAAATATTAATTTATCTACTTATGAGTCACTGTGGATATAAAAAACAAATCAAACTGCCCTCATATTTGAAATACTGCAACAGAATAACAATTTGATGTTCTTGTTTAAGACTTCAAATTGAATGTTTATTAGGTAGCAGTTGGCAACCCACTCCAGCACTCTTGCCTGGAAAATCCCATGGACGGAGGAGCCTGGTGGGCTGCAGTCCATGGGATTGCTAAGAGTTGGGCACGACTGAGCGACTTCACTTTCACTTTTCACTTTCACGTATTGGAGAAGGAAATGGCAACCCACTCCAGTGTTCTTGCCTGGAGAATCCCAGGGACGGGGGAGTCTGGTGGGCTGCTATCTATGGGGTCGCACAGTCGGACACAACTGAAGCGACTTAGCAGCAGCAGCAGCAGCAGCAGTATATCTTACAAAACTTTTCATCTCAGAAATAGTTCATNGGAAATGGCAACCCACTCCAGTGTTCTTGCCTGGAGAATCCCAGGGACGGGGGAGTCTGGTGGGCTGCTATCTATGGGGTCGCACAGTCGGACACGACTGAAGCGACTTAGCAGCAGCAGCAGTATATCTTACAAAATTTTTCATCTCAGAAATAGTTCATTAGTCTAGAATTTGTTGGCTAGGGACATTTATAATTATTTCTCCTGTAACTAAGACGATATGGTCTCCTAGGCACGTGACTTTGGTTGTAAACCAGAAGCAAAGATTTTACAGTAAACACTCTGCATGGGTAACTGCCTGCAAGGATACTGTGCTGTGGACCTAGAACTTTTCTAAGATGATACATCTCATGTTAAGTGTTCTTAATTCAACTTAAAAATTAAACCTATTTTAAATATATATATGTATACGTATACATATATACACGAACGTGGAGATATATATACATACATGTCTCCACGTTCAAGGTCAGGAGGGGTTGTGGTGAGGAGATACCCCTCATCCAAGGTAAGGAGCAGTGGCTGCGCTTTGCTGGAGCAGCCGTGAAGAGNATGTTGGCAATTTGATCTCTGGTTCCTCTGCCTTTTCTAAAACCAGCTTGAACATCAGGAAGTTTACTGTTCACGTATTGCTGAAGCCTGGCTTGGAGAATTTTGAGCATTACTTTACTAGCGTGTGAGATGAGTGCAATTTAACAGTAGTTTGAACATTCTTTGTCATTGCCTTTCTTTGGGATTGAAATGAAAACTGACTTTTCCCAGTCCTGTGGCTGAGGTCAGGGGCGGCAGCCAAGAGGAGCTACCCTGTGTCCGAGGTCAGGGACAGAGGCTGCAAGGAGCTACCCCACACCCGAGGCCGGGGGCAATGGCTGGGAGGAGCTACCCCAAGCCTAAGGTCAGGGGCGGCGGCCGAGAGGAGCAACCCCATGTCCAAGGAGCAGTTGCTGCGTGGGCGCAGGAGGGCCTAGAGGAGCTATTCCACGTTCAAGGTCAGGAGGGGTGGCGGTGAGGAGATAACCCTCGTCCAAGGTAAGGAGCAGCCATGAAGAGATACCCTACGTCCAAGGTAAGAGAAATCCAAGTAAGACGGTAAGTGTTGCAAGAAGGCATCAGAAGGCAGACACACTGAAACCATAATCACAGAAAACTAGTCAATCTAATCACACTAGGACCACAGCCTTGTCTAACTCAATGAAACTAAGCCATGCCCTGTGGGGCCACCCAAGACGGGCAGGTCATGGTGGAGAGGTCTGACAGAATGTGGTCCACTGGAGAAGGGAATGGCAAACCACTTCAGTATTCTTGCCTTGAGAACCCCATTAACAGTATGAAAGGGCAAAAGGATAGGATACTGAAAGAGGAACTCCCCAGGTCAGTAGGTACCCAATATGCTACTGGAGATCAGTGGAGAAATAACTCCAGAAAGAATGAAGGCATGAAGCCAAAGCTTATCTGGTAAGGTGTACCAATTCATTCCATCAATGGTAACTGTACACAATAGTAGTCTCTTATTCTTTATTCACTTCTCCCCCTCTAAGGATATAGTTTTCCATGAAAATTATTTTCTCCTACATCATATCTGACCTGATATTTTCTTGCTAATTTGATAGAAAAATAAGGGGAAATGCGCATAAGCTTTTCATACAAGGTGTTATTGTCTGGATTATAAAATAGGGTGAAACAATCTGGTTGAACATACATAGAGAGGAGAAAGAGAGCAAGTCCTGGAGAACAGTGATCTGAAATTGGGAGCAGCCAAGGAGCTGATACGGTCAACAGGATAAATGGTGACCAGCACTAGGGTCAGAAAAGATTTTCTTCTAATAATCTAGAACCCAAAAGAGATAGTAGGATGACTGAATTTTAGACTTAAATGAGATGTTTAAGAATAAGTTTCAGAGGTGTGAAATGACCTATTTATGGTAGACAATAAGAAAGTGGTAGCACTGAGGACTTTTTAATCTACGATTTCCTAAGTATCAGTCTATTAGTCTTTCCTCTACTTTACATGGCAGGTCCAGAAAAAACAAAAACCTGCCTGTACATATGAACTTCAAACTTTCTCATAAATCTTCACAGACTAAAACTAAAGATACAGCATGATAACTCTGTCTTCTGTTAACGGATGGCATGATTTGCAATGCAAAATAATACTCTTCTCGGCCTTTATATTTTTTCTTAAACTATAGAAATTTTTATGGTTATGGTAAACAGTTCATCGGAGAAGGAAATGGCAACCCACTCCAGTGTTCTTGCCTGGAGAATCCCAGGGACGGCAGAGCCTGGTGGGCTGCCGTCCATGGGGTTGCACAGAGTTGGGCACGACTGAAGCGACTTAGCAGCAGCAGCAGCAAACAGTTCATCACATTGAAAAGTATAAATCATAGAAAGGGCTGAAATAGATATTCTGAATGGTAAGACAATTATCACAGTCAGAAAAAAGATAATAAAATCAGAAAATAGTGTGAGTAAATAGAAAGTACTGTTAGTATACATGGGATAATTCTTTAATAACAGATTGATTCTTACTGCAAGCTAGAGTTATGCATTATGTGAACATCAATAAGCAATGTTGTTTTAAATAATCAGAAATACAATTGAAAAATAATCTTTAAAAAATCTTCTGTTTCTTTCCCTGTGACTAGAAAAGATCAACATCAACCTAATCTTGTGACTAGTTAAGATATTCATTAACCTAATGACACTGCTGGAGACACTTTCATTTGTAAATTCATCACATACTTCTGTTCCATGAACTTTTCAAGGTGTTTGAGATTTATCAGTAAACCTAACAAAGAACCCTGTCCTCTTGGAATTACACTGTAGTGTGCAGTAAGCAGAGAGGAAGGAAAAGAGAGAGAGGAAAAGAAAATAGATGATCACAAATATAATAAGTATGCATATTTTATAGTAGATACAACTATAATTCATATGGAAAAATAAAAAATAAACTGAGAAGCTAAAGACATAGGGAGTACATGAGGGAAATATTTTGAAAAGAGTAGTCAGCCTGTCAGGGATTTAAACAAACAGGAGAAGTAAGAAGATATATCATGCAGATAACCAGGCAAGACTCTTCCTGACCTAGTAATTAGCCAGGACAAATAAGGACGAAGATGTATTTCAGGAGCATCAGGAAAGCCAGCATATCCAGAGTGGTAGAACTGATAGGGAAAGAAATAAGAAATGAGTTTCCTGAGTTAAATTATGGATGGTGTTCAAAGTCTGTGTAACATTTCTATCCTGAATACATAGAACTATCGCAGGGTAAGGAACAGAGGAGAAACCTGCACTGGCTAATCTTAAAAATACCACCATGTCTCTTTTGAGAGTAGATGACAGAAGGAAAGAGTGGCTAAAATTGAGGCCAAAATATAGTTTGTGCTGGACTAGATCGAAGTGAAGAGTTTGCTGCTAAAAGACTAAGTCCATTGAAAAGGCTGGCGATGAAAGTTTTATCCAAATTCACAGCTGGTTCCAAAGACTCAAGTACCTTGAAATTTGCACCCAACTGAGCAGCAAAGCAGGGGCCAGGGATACTACTGGGAATAAAGTTCTCTAAGTTGTGAGTTTCAACAGATTGCCCATGTTAAAAAAAAAAAAATGGTTAGCAGTTCCAAAATCAGCTAGGAAAAAAAAAAAGAAAGAAAGTAGGTCTGATTCTAAATCTTCAAAGGATCAGCTCTTACTCTTATTTGGAGAAAATACATGAAGGGGCAGCAAGTTATTCCCCTTGGTGACTTGGACACAAATACACAGAGATGCACAAAGAACCATCTGAACTATTTGTGAGACAGGAAATTCTCTGTACTAAACTTACTCCATTTCTTCCTTATGTGAGAAGTCCATTTTTTCCTACTATTACAGAAATAGCTGCTTTATTTTGGAGATCCTGATACATTATTAAAACTATTAAAAACAACATGAGATGGTTATTTGTTTGAAATGTTCCCTGATAATCAAAATATATCTCAAATATCCTTTTATATGTGCACTAAATTGCCTGCTTCACATTTTTGTATAAAGAACCAATATTTATAGGACTAATAAAAATGTAGGACAATTTAATAAACAATCCTTTCCTTCCCTTTCTTCCTCTCCCATTTTCTTCTCCTTTTTTCCTTTCTTTTCTCTCTTTCTTCATCCCTTGTTTTCTTCCTTCCCTTATTTTCTTCATTTCCTTTTCCCAAATATTAGGGCTTTCATGTTAAGATCACCTTATAAAGCGAACATATTTAAAGAATCTGCTAGTGGAAAGAAGCTTTGAAGACAGCAGTGAACAAAAGAAAAGAACAAGTATAGCAATTACAAAGAGAAAAAAAGGTATAGTGTGTGGAGGGGAAAATCTCATCAATCAAACATTTTAAAAATCAAGAAATATAGTTTAAATAAAGCAAGAAGTAAACAGCAAATTCAAATGCTCCTTTGCAAAATCCTGCACCAGATATTATTATTGGACCATATATGATTGTTTTTGAAATTCTAATATCCTTCAGAATAAAAGAGGTAAAAAAAAAAGTTAAACTTTAAGAGAGTATTGGCAAATTAGGAACGACCTTAATTTTAAATTCAAAAAATATAAAGCCCTTTTGAAGGTTTTTTAGATATCTTACAACATGTGGAAAAGTGTATTAGAAAAATAAGCAGCCATGATACACACAAGAAATGAACACCACATGGTAGTTTTCATTCACATGCAATATCTTTCACCACCTTGCTCCTGACTGCAATTCTCTAATCATTTCCACCTACTCAGTTCCTTATTCTCAACTTGTACTGAGTTAAGATACAGTCAGACTCCTCAAATGGATATGAAATAAAAGGCTTTTTACCTCCCACAAAGCAAGTTGAATGTTAGAATCCCTTTTTTCCTTTATATCAACTAGAATAAAAGCATAAAGAGAGGCTATTATAAAACAGATAAAAAGATTATCCATAACAGACAATTGAACTGTAGGAATAAATGTCATCATATAGGAAGATTTTAGTACTTACTAATATTTTAAATTTGTTATAATACTTTATTATATGGACTAGGTAGATTGTTATTTCAATTACAGATGACACAATCTTTGGGGAATGTTACAGATTTAAAAAGAAAATGAAAACAAACAACAAAACAAAGCCAAACCCTGATGCTATGCCATCCCCTAACAAGAAATTTATTTCATATTAAAATAGTTGTTTATTTAATAAAATTGTCAAGTAGGACAAGCAGACTAGTCTATCTCTGGTCTGAGGCACTGCAATTTTTCTAAGGTTGTTGGGTAGTTACATTTTATTTTTCTTTACTTATTTGAATACACTCAAAGCTAAGAAGGTCAAATTCCACAAAATAGCCACATCATGTTTTGTTTCAGTTACCTGTATCTCTGGTAATTTTTCCTTAACTTCAAATACCTTTACAGAGCTTATCAACACATAACACAGCATCATAGACTACCTTACAAGAGCATGTTCTGTTGTGCTGAGCTTCTTAGGGAAAGAAGTAGAGTTCATGCCTAGTCGTGGAAATCTGTGGAAGAGATTGTGACTTCAACTCTAGATAAATATCCTTTGGCATTTTATTCTTAACTCTCAGCTTACACCACTCTCCATTCGCATATGGAGAAGGAAATGGCAACCCACTCCAGTATTCTTGCCTAGAGAATCCTGTGGACAGGGGAGACTGGCAGGCTGCTATCCATGGGGTCACATAGAGTTGGACGCGACTGAAGTGACTTAGCAGCAGCAGCAGCCATTTGCATAACAACTTATATTTACTGCAATACCTTAAAATTCAGACAACTAAAATTATTCTGTGAATATAGTTACTGAATCCATAACCAACAGGGAAAGATCCAAGTGCTTAAATATGTAATTCAAGGTATCATGTGACTCATTTTTTAATTAATTTAATTGGGCTGAATTAATATGAAATCTAATTTTAATACTGAAAGGGACACATCACTCCCTCTGCATAGTAATGTGTTAGTCTCTATTCAAATTAAGCTTGGTAAGTTCAGTTCAGTTCAGTCGCTCAGTTGTGTCCAACTCCTTGCGACACCATGGACTGCAGCACGCCAGCCTTCCCTGTCCTTCACCAACTCCCAGAGCATATAAAGTCCTAAAGAATGCTTCTGGATAATAGTTTTTCTTGGAGTAATAAAGTAAATCATTCTGTTTTTTAAGGATCCAGTTTTCCTTCCTCTTGGTTAATATCACTTGAGATTTTAAAATATATTCATCTTTATGTAAACATTTTCAATATGAAAACTATTGCATTTTACCAACTTCAGTTCAGTTCAGTTGTCCAGTTGTGTCCGACTCTTTGTGACCCCATGGACTGCAGCATGCCAGGCTTCCCAACTCCCAGCACACCAACTCCCAGAGCTTACTCAAACTCTTGTCCATCAAGTCGATGATGCCATCCACCCACCTCATCCTCTGTTGTCCCCTTCTCCACCTGCCTTCAATCCTTCCTAGCACCAGGGCTTTTCAAATGAGTCAGTTCTTCACATCAGGTGGACAACATATTGGAGTTTCAGCTTCAGCATCAGTCCTTCCAATGAACATTCAGGACTGACTTCCTTTAGGGTGGACTGTTTGGATCTCCTTGCAGTTCAAGGGACTTTCAAGAGTCTTTTCCAATACACTGTTAAACAGCATCAGTCCTCCGGCACTCAGCTTTCTTTATAGTCCAACTCTCACTTCCATATATGACTACTGGAAAACATAGCTTTGACTAGACGGACTTTTCTTGGCAAAATAATGTCTCTGCTTTTTAATATGTTGTCTAGGTTGGTCATAGCTTTTCTCCAAGGAGCAAGCGTCTTTTAATTTCATTGCTTCAGTCACCATCTCCAGTGATTTTGGAGCCCCCAAAATAAAGTCTGTCACTGTCTCCATTGTTTCTCCATCTATTTGCCATCAAGCAATGGGATTGGATGCCATGGTCTTAGTTTTCTGAATGTTGAGCTTTAAGTCAAATCTTTTACTCTCTTCTTTCACTTTCATCAAGAGGCTCTTTATTTCTTCTTTGCCTCTCTCACTTAAGATTGGATATAGACTTTGTTACTATAAGTGACATTATCAATTTTTTCTATTAATTCTATATTATTGTGGCAGCTCAAGAGTGGAAAATTGAGAAAGCTGTAACTATATTCTACAATGCGGCTGAAACAGAGTATATTTGAGAACTCTTTTTTGGCACTGCCACAAGAAATATTTTATGAGCCACGTGAGAAAATTTCCCTTAGTGCTTTAGATTCATGGCTTTGAATGGTCTTTCTTATCTGATAACTCATTTTAGCCACAGCGTTTGAATCTAGATAATTCTGAAGGACAATGAATAGTAAAATTCATCTTTTGAAAAAAATAAAAATTTGTTACTATTGTATTTGTTTCAGGAATGAGTCATATGTTATTAAGGTATGTTTTGGTGCCATGTGGAAACATCAGACACACTACTTTATAACCAGGTCTCACAGATGAGCTAACTTAAAAGCAAGGAAAGGAAAGAGATTCTCAGAGGTCTCAGGAAAGTAGATATGGCAGTGTGGTTAAGGAGATACAGGCTGTGCATTTTACTTAATGGCTTTCACTTTTTAAAAATTGGCTTAACCACACAGAAATTCCTTTATTAAAGTAAATGACAGACACTACATTGACTCAGTACATCTNAGGCCAGACTGCTGTCTCTTATACACATCTAGATGTGTATAAGAGACAGGTCTCAGGAAAGTAGATATGGCAGTGTGGTTAAGGAGATACAGGCTGTGCATTTTACTTAATGGCTTTCACTTTTTAAAAATTGGCTTAACCACACAGAAATTCCTTTATTAAAGTAAATGACAGACACTACATTGACTCAGTACATCTCCTGAGCATTATGACACTATGGTTAAAAACCTGAACTCTGAAGTCAGACAGCAAAGGTTGCATTCTGGCTCTAAAGCTGAGTAATATTGCAAAAATTTCAGACAATGGAGATAATTGTTGAGATTATCTAATGAGATCATCTAATAAAACTATTTAGCATGGAATATAGTAGGTACTATTTTTCAGTGTTTCCATTTCCTCTCTGTGTTTTAGCCTTTGCTTGTGTGTGTATATCACTCTCAATATTTCCAGCTCTGTATATAGTGACAACACTAAGTGGGCTGAAAGAATAGTTTATACTGGTATTAACCATACCTCTTTTATCACAGAAAAATAAGCTATTTGGGGGTGAAGACTAACTTCTTGATAGAAAAAAAAAATCCATTGAGGAAATAAAATACATTATATATCTTGGAGTTTAATAGCTTTGCGTCAGTTAGAAGATTTACTGAGTTGCTAAGCCAGATAATAAACAAAATGAAGTAATAACAATTACCAAAACATAAATCTATTGTGGTTCAAATCCTTGGAAGTACTGGCATTAATGTTTTAAATTCTTTCTTTGTTTAGCTTAGGGACAAAAACATGATATGACAGCAAAAATAAAACAGTGTTCTTATGTCTAGAAGAAAAGTTGATATAATTGATACGGAAATTTTCAGTTATACAGTAATACTATCTCAGCTTGTAGGTAAGCAAATCTGTGAGTGGTTGGTTCTTAGAGCTATCAAAATTGTTCCTTGAGGCTGTATATTGCACAAATCAGTTCTGTTTTCCCCTTTGCTATACAATGTTTGACAGGCTCCTGCCTGACATGTTTTCTTTAAAATGATGCCTGTACCAGTTTAATAGTAATTATCTATGACATGAAACTGGATTCTAAAGCTGTATATATTGAGATTCAAATTCTGACCCATTTACTAACTCTCTGTTACTAGAGCAGAAGACTGTCATTCATATCTTCTTTTGACAGTTGCAAACAACCACAGAAGTTCATACAGTATTGTCATGATTAAATGAGGTAGTCCATGTAAAGATCTTTGCATAGTGCTTACATATATTGCACATTTAATAAATATTTCCATTTATTATTATTTTATTATTCTGCAATTATTTTTTCTTGGTTCACTTTAGTTTTACTCTTCCAGACTAAGCTGTCCTGAAGCTCCACTTTCTCTTGACAGGTTCATCATGCTCTTACATCTAAGTTTCAGTCATCTTAGAAACAGTCTATTTTTTTTTTCCTGAATACAATTATTGCCATTTATACCTGTAATATTTCTCCTGTCTTCTTTTTTATTACAATTACCAAAGTATTAATTTAACTTGGATAAGTGTAATAGGTTTTTTTACTCTTCTCCCTAATATTTGTTTCCCTGTCACTTCATCCTGATTATTCTTGTTCAAAATGGCTTTCATTATCTTACTGCAAACTTATTCTAAAAATTTTCACAGTTTACTGCTGTCTGTATGTAAAAAGATAAGCCTAAAGTTTCTGAAATTTGGCATTAACATGGTTCTTCAAACAAACACATTATCATCTTGTACTGCCCTCTGCGATAAAATTATCTCTCCTTCGATCATTCTATATAACATACCTTATTAGCTTTTACAGGGATGGAAATACTTTCTCCAAACATTCCATGCCAGTCGCAGAAAACTTACCACCACTACACCTTCCCTATGTAGGTGTCTCAAAAAGTACACTTGCCAGCAAATCCTTATTACGTTGACCTATTGCATTTACAATCCATTTAGTGCTTGATCACATATTGTTTTAATCTGTTCTATAATATTTAATTGACATATGATGATAAGTCAGTTCAGTCGTGTCTGACTCTTTGTGATCCTATGGACTGTAGCCCGCCAGGTTCCTCTGTCCATGGAGTTCTCCAGGCAAGAATACTGGAGTAGGTTGCCATACACTTCTCCAGGGGTTCTTTCCAACCCAGGGATCAAACATGTATCTTTATGTCTCTTGTATTGGCAAATGGCTTTTTTACCACTAACGCCACCTGGGAAGCTCTCCTAACTTATATCCCATATCTTTTATTAACGCTAAGATAATCTATAGAGCATGCTATTTTATAGGCTTTATGTCTTTCTCTGCTGCTGCTGCTGCTAAGTCACTTCAGTCGTGTCCGACTCTGTGTGACCCCATAGACGGCAGCCCACCAGGCTCCCCCATCCCTGGGATTCTCCAGGCAAGAATACTGGAGTGGGTTGCCATTTCCCTCTCCAATGCATGAAAGAGAAACATGAAAGTGAAGTCGCTCAGTCTGTCCGACTGTTGGCGACCCCATGGACTGCAGCCCACCAGGCTACTCCGTCCATTGGATTTTCCAGGCAAGAGTACTGGGGTGGGGTGCCATTGCCTTCCCTGATGTCTTTCTCAGCGTCTCTAATATACAATTTAAAAACACAACAAATATGTTTAAGAGAATTAATGCATAACAAAACTTTGGCTCCTGGCTAAGATGGAGCAACAGGGACTAGACTTACCATCCTATGACAAAAAATAAAAATGAAAAGCAATAAATACAACCAAAATTATATGAAACAACATTTTTCAAGTTATTGGATATCAGGCAACAAAAATAGGGGTCCTCAAGAAAAAGGAAATGGATAAGATAAGCACTACAGTTCAACATCTTCCTGCCTTGGGATTCTCCAGGCTGCAAAACAAGGAGGGGGACCCAAACCAGAGCTCAGAAAACTTCCTGAGCTGAGGAGGTAGAGTTGAAG
The DNA here is from genome assembly GCA_006410675.1 of Oreotragus oreotragus. Taxonomy (NCBI): domain Eukaryota; kingdom Metazoa; phylum Chordata; class Mammalia; order Artiodactyla; family Bovidae; genus Oreotragus; species Oreotragus oreotragus. The sequence continues at coordinate 76,312 of SJYX01000883.1, forward strand.
GTCCAGGAAGCCCTGGTTGACTGAAGTTCTCAGAGAGAATACCAGAGAGGAGTGAGCTCTACAGAGGTCGCTAAAGGACAGCTGTGAAAGATGTCCCTTTAGTGTTCAGCAGTCAGCCAGTGTTTGAGGAAACTTCCCGAGGCCAAGGAGAGAAGTAACCAAAAGTACTGGAGATATTGTGTTTGGTGCTTACACAGGGCAGCAAAAAATGCTTGCTGCCACCAACCAATATGGAAAACCTTAAGGTTCATGGGGCATTAGATAGAGTACCTAGGAGAAGGTTGCCTCAATTGTGAAGATTAAAAGCCCCTTGATTTAACACTGCTCTGATTCCACATAACAAATCTTAAAAGCAAAAATCATAAGGATCAAACTGTTTCCTAATAACATAACTGCATTCCATAAGAAAGCTTTGGAATATTTATAGGAATACAAAAATATTCAGCACCCAAGAAGGAGAAGTTCATAATGATTGGTGTCCAACTAAAAAATTACAAGGCATAGAAAAACCCAATTCATAATAGAGAGGAAAATCAGTCATTCAAATCAACTGATAACTGTTATAGATATAAGAAGTAGTATATATATACATTAGGACAGTTACTAAAACTCTATTACATATGTATAATTAGAGATAGAAATTGGAAGGATGAAATATTTAAAGATATAATGACTAAAAATATTCCAAATTTGATGAAAACCTCAAACATACAGATCTGAGATCAATATATTCCCCTTATAAAAAAAATAAAGCAAACGTCTTCAAGGCACATTATAAGTCAATTGTTCAAAACTAGTAATAGAGCTACTCTTAAAGGTAATAACACAAAAATGACATCTCACACAGAAATAAAGAACACAACAGATTTCTAATTATAGAAAAAAGAAAGAGTAAAATATCTTCAAGCAACTGAAAGGGAAAAATATCAACCCAGAACTCTTTCCCAGTGAAAAACCTTTTAAAAATAAGGGTGGATTAAACAGTTCAAACAACCAAAGTTGAGAGATTTATCACTGGCANTCTTCAAGGCACATTATAAGTCAATTGTTCAAAACTAGTAATAGAGCTACTCTTAAAGGTAATAACACAAAAATGACATCTCACACAGAAATAAAGAACACAACAGATTTCTAATTATAGAAAAAAGAAAGAGTAAAATATCTTCAAGCAACTGAAAGGGAAAAATATCAACCCAGAACTCTTTCCCAGTGAAAAACCTTTTAAAAATAAGGGTGGATTAAACAGTTCAAACAATCAAAGTTGAGAGATTTATCACTGGCAGACTTAAACTACAAGAAATGTTGATGGAAGTCCTAACGCAAAAAGAAAATGATGTTATACAGACATATAAATTTCCATAAAGAGCTGAAGATACTCTCATTGGTAACTACACTGGCAATTATATAAACTTTAAAAACATTTATATCTCATAAAATATAATTGAATTTGTTAATTAAAACAATAACAGTGCATTATTAGATTTACAGTATCTGTAAAACAAGTAAAATGTTTGAAACCAATAGCTTAATGTCTAGAGGGGGAAGAAATAAGAGTATATTAGTATAAGTTTTTCGTACTAAACGGGAAATGGCATACTATCATTTAAAGGTGGACGATGATAAGTTAAAAATCTTTGTAATGAATCCTAAAAAACAAAACAAAACACTAAAATAACAAAATGAAGAGTTAGAATTGATTAGGCAACAGAGGAAACATAAGAAATGAGTAATCCAAGGCAAGAAAGAGCAAGAAGACAAAGTAAACAAGGAACGGAGGGAGAAGGATATAACAAATAGCAAGGTAGTGACTTGAACCTAACCTATCCATGCTCATCTTAAGAAAGAATAGCCTAAAAAAACCATTCGAAGGGCTGAAACTGTCATATCAAATTGAAAAGCAAGAGCAAACTGTATGCTGTTTATAAGAAATATACTTTAAATATGGACACATATTAAGAAAATGAGAGAAGATATGCTAAAATTAGAAAAAAGAAAGCTGAAATGGCTATATNTAGTGACTTGAACCTAACCTATCCATGCTCATCTTAAGAAAGAATAGCCTAAAAAAACCATTCGAAGGGCTGAAACTGTCATATCAAATTGAAAAGCAAGAGCAAACTGTATGCTGTTTATAAGATATATACTTTAAATATGGACACATATTAAGAAAATGAGAGAAGATATGCTAAAATTAGAAAAAAGAAAGCTGAAATGGCTATATTAAATCCAACAAATTAGATTTCAGAATTAAAAAAATATTAACAGGATAAAGTTCATAACAAAATTATAAAAGGGTCAATACACCAAGAGGACATTACAGTCATACATATTTATAAACATGATGACAGAGCTCAATGAAGAAAAATTAAGAGAAGTACAAGGGGAAAAATGCAAATACAAATTAGCAGATGGACATTTCAGTACATACGTCTCAATAACTAAAAGAACAGGTGTGGTGAAAATCAACAACACAGTTGGCCAACACAACCAACTAACTTGCATTAATAGAACACTTCATTCAACAAAGGCAGAATAAATCTTTTTTAAGTTCAGACCAAACTTTTATAAAGACAGATCATGTTTTCAGCCATACAACAAGTCCAAATAAGCGTTAAAAGATTCAAGAGAAATTCTGTTTTAAGACCAAAGTGTAATTAAATTCACAATTACAGATTTCAGGAAAGAAAAAAAAAAACAACTCCAAGTATTAGAAAACAAGTAATATATTGAAATAACCTATTTGAATTTATTGAAAATGATAACACAATACATTAGAATTTGGATAGTGTCAGTAAAGCAGTACTTAGACAATTTATAGCCATAAACATCGATATTAAAAACAAAAGTCTCCATCAAGTGACATCAGTTTGTACCATGGAAACTAAAACAGAAGATCAGATTAAATTAAAAATAAGCTGAGTCATGTCAATGTATGCCAAAACCAATACAGTACTGTAAAGTAAAATACAGTTAAAAAAAAAAAAAAGCTGAAGAAAGGAAATATTTAAGATCACAAATGAAGGTAACAAAATTGAAAACAAAAAAAAAGTGGAAAATATCAATGAAATCAAAAGATATGAGCTCAATAAAATTGAAAACTTCTAACTATAATGATGTGAGACAAAAAGAGGTCATAAATTATTTATTTTAGAAACAAGAGAAATGACCTTACTACAGATTATATACTATCAGAAAGACAGGAGACTCCCTGGTGGTACAGTGGCTAAGACTCTGCCCGCCAATGCCAGGGACACAGGTTCAATCCCTACTCTGGGAAGATTTCACATTCTGTGGGGCAACTAAGCCTGTGTTGCACAGTACTGAGCCAGTGCACCATAACTATGGAAACCTGTACACTTTAGGGCCTTCGAGCCACAGCTGAGTCCATATGCCACAACTACCGAAGCCTGCACATGCTAGAGCCAGNTCAATCCCTACTCTGGGAAGATTTCACATTCTGTGGGGCAACTAAGCCTGTGTTGCACAGTACTGAGCCAGTGCACCATAACTATGGAAACCTGTACACTTTAGGGCCTTCGAGCCACAGCTGAGTCCATATGCCACAACTACCGAAGCCTGCACATGCTAGAGCCAGCAACTCACGACTCCTGAACCCATGTGCTGCCATTGCTGAAACCCACAAGTCTGTGCTCGGCAACAAGAAGAGCCGCCGGAATAAGGAACCTGTACATCATAACTGGAGCACAGCCCTGACTCTCCACCACTAGAGAAAGCCCTCACAGAGATGAATTCTCAGCAGAGCCATAAACAAATAAAAAGAAAGATAAGAAAATAATGTAAAACTTTTTATTTAATAAATTTGACAACTTAGATGAGCTGAAAAAATTCCTTGAAAGATACAAGTGATGAAGCAGACTGGTTCCAAATCAGGAAAGCAGTATGTCAAGGCTATATATTGTCACCCTGCTTATTTGACTTATATGCGGAGTGCATCATGAGAAACTGACTCATTTGAAAAGACCCTGATGCCAGGAAAGATTGAAGGTGGGAGGAGAAAGGGACGACAGAGGATAAGATGGTTGGATGGCATCATTGACTCAATGGGCATGAGTTTGAGTAAACTCCAGGAGTTGGTAATGGACAGGGAGGTCTGGCATACTGCAGTCCATGGGGTCTCAAAGAGTCGGACAGCACTGATCGACTGAACTGAACTGAGACAATTTAAATATACAGAAAATTTATTCTTAACTCACGCATCATAGAAATGCAGCTAGAAGGTCAGTTTAGCCTGTAGATGTGGCTTGCCAACTGTTCTCCTTACACAAGACCACAGTGATTTTTCCTTTATGTTTTCTTCTACTATTTTATAGTTTTAGGTTTTTGTATTAAATCTATGGTCTATTTGAATTGTTTTTTGTGTTCAATACAAAGTATGGATCAATGTTCATCTTTTGCAAATGGCTAATTGTTTCAGCACTGTTTGTTAAAATGACTGTACTTTCTCCACTAAATTTCTTGGCAGCTTTGTGGAGAATCATTTGTGAATACATGTGTGAGTCTATTGCTGCATTCTGTCCTGTTCCTTTGACCTATTTATTTATTTTCACCAGATTGACTTGAATAGTCTGGAAACCATTAGCGTTATTTCTCTGACTTTGTTTTTCTCTTTCAAATTTAATGAACTTAATAAAAGTGGAGCTATTTGGATCAGCTCTTCCTTTTTGAGTGAGCTTGATGCCTTTCCCCTGCTTCATTCAATATACTCAACTAATATTTGTGAATCAAATATCTGATGAAAAACTTGTGTTGAGTATATATAAAGAATTCTCAAAACTCTAGAGCTGAAAAAAATCCCCACCCCCCCAAAGAGGACAAAATAATTAAATATACATAAATTTTGCAAAAGAAGATATATAGATGGAGAATAAGCAAATGAAAAGCTGCCCCATTAGTTTTACGAAAATACAAATGAAAACTACAATAAGATATTAAATACACACCTGTTCTAATGGCTAAAATTGAAAAGACTGACCGTTCTAAGCATTGGTGAGGATGTAAACAAGCCAAAATTTTCATATACTGCTGGCAGAAATATAAAATGTTTCAAATACTTTGAAAAACATTGTGGCATTTTATTAAAAGGTAAAATGTCACATGAGGTAGCCAGCCCACTCTCTGATATTTATTCCAAAAGATGAAATGCTCTTAAAAAGGCCTTTGGACAAATGTCTTGAGTCAATTTAATACCCTTAGAAGAAATAGAGTAGCCATCATGGTCAACAAAAGAGTCCAAAATACAGTAATTGGATGCAGTCTCAAAAATGAAAGAATGGTGCTCGCTTCGGCAGCACATATACTAAAATTGGAACGATACAGAGAAGATTAGCATGGCCCCTGTGCAAGGATGACAC